>VZTU01017489.1:2083-26184 GCA_013400835.1 Zapornia atra | reverse complement strand
TGATTCTATGATTCTATGGTTTTTATTGTGCATTCATTACCTACGTATTAGTAAAAATACTTTGAATTTCATGGAGAGTCACTGGATTCATATTTTACTTTAGTTGTACTAGAGGCCTCCTGGTGTATAAAAAGCTTCCCATGCACCATTTTGTGGGTCCATATGGAGGAGGTCTCATGAGGTAATATCAAGACACATATTGTAGAAAAGTAAAGAATTATGAGAGAGAAAATTAAGACAGGGAGATAAACCCATCAAAGAAGACACAGGAAAGGGTAAGTAGTTAGATGCACTTATTTTAATAAATCCCAGGAGAAACGCCATTCAAACCTGCCTCTGACACTTGAAGAAGGCAAAAGAGAATATGGCAAAGCTTTTCTGTCAATTATTAAAAAGACGAAAGAAAAAGTAAATGGCTGTTCTTAAGTATACACTTACAGAACATCTACCTAAAAAGCTTTCCTGGGTTTACTGTGAAGGAAAACAGGGTTCGGAATGCCAGATGATAAGTGATAAGGAATAATTAGTGATCAAGTCACTGGTCTATTAAGAGGCTCAGCAGCAAAATATGTACAAAGTAAGCATTAAGAGATCCATAATCTTCTAAAGAGTTACTAATGAGGTATTCACTACATTGCAAAGGATAATTTCTGTCAACGGCATACTCTATATAAACAGATTTTCCATAATTTTATTGGATTCTTATTATTCATTCTCTGCTTCACCAGATTAGTGCAATACTAATCAGGGTGAAACACAATAGCTCTCCAATCAATATGCATAGTACAGGAAAAGTAGCTATAAGGTAATGCCTCTTGCAAAAGAAAAATCTGAATATGCATGTCTTAGGAAGTCTCTGGTCAATTTCATTTTTGATCAAAATATTTTCCACGGCTCTTTAGCAATTTTCTTTGATCAAAGATTTCTAGTTTATTGATGAAAACCAGAGCCTAAGATAGAATAATAAAGAAGAAAGCTACATTTTTCAAACAAAAAGAAAAAAAAAACAACCCTATAAATCCATCAAATGTCCTTATTATTCAATGTCCTAGAAGGCAAGCAGAATGATTCATTTTAAATAAAAGTTATATTTTTTAATCTCACAAAAATAATCACAGACTTTTTTTCACTAAGCTCTGGTATTTGTATGCATAGATGAATGTTTGTATGCTTAAATGTCATAACAATAAATCAGAATTCATATATATTCAGTGGCCAGGAAAAAGTTAGCTGTCTATTTTATCCTTACAATTGCTTCTTTATGCTCTGCATAAAGTCACAGATGGATGAGGAAAAAAAAAAGCACACAAAATTTCACCCCCCAAAAAAATCGTAACAAAAATAGTAAATTCTACTTATGATGGGAACCAGTCCTTAAACACTGTTAAGAAACTGTTGACTACTTCAGATGCTGTGTTATTATTTTCTTTAATTTTAGCAGCCTTCTGCTTAAGAGTTTGTCACAGTATTTTGAAGATCAAACTTCCTCTAAGATTCCAGGTGGCACAACAAAACATGATGACTCATAAAACTGCACAGCACTGAACAAAAGAAAAAAATACCAGCCAACTCTCTTCTGGGCCTGAATGACCCAACAAGGCCCAGATTTCCTTTCTTCTCTAAAAGGTGTAATTTACTAACAAAGAAGAATGAAAAAATCATATACTAAACAATGAGGGCAAATAATTTATAAAGTTAACTTTAAATTAATGCAAAATATTTTACATTTAAAATATTTTATTTATTTTGCATAGTGAATAATCTGAAAATAAAAACTGTAAAGCTCTTTCATATCAAAGGCCAGCTGCCTTGAAACATAGCAATAAATAACTTCTATACAGTATATTTCATCTAAATAATTGAGTTTCCACATTTCAGCTAAGTGTTAAACAGAAACTTGAGGGGTGCTTATGCATTTTATTCTCCTTATTGTAAAATGCATAAGTACCTTGAGGATTCCTCAACAGGAGAATATCTGCCTTGATTGATATTAGAGTCACACCAGTCTTGCATGCCATTCAAATATTGACCAGACAATTGATATCTGCCCCACTTGTAGTGCATCACCTAGTCAGAAAGTCTAGTAAGACTTTCATGGGCCTGGAAAATAACACTCTGACCTTTGTCTAGTGCGTGAAGGGGACATAGATATCAGGTCTTTAAAATTCTGGAATAAGTGATCATGGACCTGAAAAACAGATGGCACCTCATCTTCCTTTGAAAAAAAAGGAAAATTAATCCAACGTACAAAAATGCACAATGTCAGCACACAATGACAGGAGCAAACAGTACAAGCACATATATTCTCACTTCACCATGAGTTATTCTTACATACTTTCACATCACAGAATCACTGTAGTTTGGGCGAAATATTTAAGCAGTCAGTATGTCACACAAATTAAGGATGACGCTAAACCATCTTATCAAGGTGCCTAATTTCACAGCACGTGACTGAAATTTCAGGGGCTTGACCTAAGGCTACAAGAATCATTCCATTTAACTTAAGGTCTTCATAGTCAATTGTTGTGGTTTAACACCAGCCCCCAACTAAGCAGCCTACAGCCATTCACTCCCCCAACAACAGGATGGGGAAGCTATCAAAAGATCAAAAGTGAGAAAACTCATGGGCTGAGATAAAGACAGTTTAGTATGCAAAGACACACACATAAAGAAATCAAAGGAATTTGTATGCCACTTTCCATGGGGAGGCAGGTGATCAGTCTCCAGGAAAGCAGGGCTCCATTATGTGTACCTCTTACTTGGGAAGACAAACATCATTGGTCTTAACATGTGACCAGCCCTTTCTTCCTCTCCCTGGATATCTACCTCTTCTACTGAGAATTTAGGAACCTGAAAAGAGGTTCCTAAACAGGGGAAACAGAATTACTTCAGGTTTGGATTTAATCTGTCCACTTCTAACGGACTATGGTACATCTACTTTCTACAGTCTACTGATTAAAATAGCCAGTCAGGAAGCTAAAATGTCTGCATTTTAGGTGCTACTCAGCTTGAGGAGATGAAGCTTAGTCTCAAAGTACTGTAATGTTTCCCAAAACCTAGATGTTTGTGAGATAATCTTTTCCTCTTCTTTAAGGAGAACTTTATACATGAGACTGACATTAGAGTATCATCCTCAGTTTTACCCTTACACAAGGGAATATTCCATTTGCTATGATGGTGTCAGAATTCCTTTTCCTTCCTAGTAGGTTCTCTCACACTTATTTTTTGCCCAAGACACTCTTGGCAACATTCACCATTAGAAATGTTGTAACATTCTTGACTAGAGGGAAATGTTGATCCTCCCCAAACAGTACTTAGGATACCGAGCTCCCAGCTTCCTGAGTGAGTCCTCAAGGTCTTATACAATTGCATGGAAGTTTTGCACTACTGCTCTTCTTAGTCATGCTTTTTTTATCCAAGATGGGTTGATTTCAGATTCCTATCCATCTGAACATCAGGAGCACCAGGAAGGATGAGGGACTTGTCTTCTCAAAACAGTCACATCTAAACATGAGTAAGTTTGTTTTCATGTAATTTGGAAGCTGGATAGGGAATCATCAAATTAATTGCATGCTTGCTATGCTGATAAGATTAGTAGGCAGCATGTAGGCAGGCTGGCATACTGGTTGCTATTTAGATAAGTTTTATATAGTCAAATGCAAGCCTAATCTGAATTTAGACAGATAGCCTCTCTCTGCAATTTTTATTATGATTATCATTCTTAGTTAAAATATAGCTTTGCCATGAAGCTTGATTTCTTTATCACAGATCTGGTTGTCATCCTATATGTTTTATTTGCTCATGGCAAGTCTTTACCACTGACAGTTGCAATATTGTTGCCCAAGTTCCTTAAGGCACAGTCCTTTTACTAGGTGCTAAAATGAATTGTTTTAGACCATACTTAGTCAGAGCACTAAGTCAATATCTTGTTCTAAAATCATGCTGCTTAGTTTAAATTGTATCATGAGATGCAGATGTTTAGTTCTCACTTGACTGTCTTCAAGAAACAGGAGTTTCATTTCCTGAACTGTAAATAAGGTAATAGCATCATTTTGGTTAGACAAAACAATATATAGAAAGATGTCCTGTCAGGCAGGCAAAGCCGAAATGAAAACTAAATCTCTTGACAGGAAAATATTGAAAAATTAAAATCTTCCTTCCTTATACAGCTGATAATCTCTCAATGACCTCAGAAAACTGATCTAACACAATAGTAAATTTCATGATTTAGTTATATCTGCAGAAATCTTTAAAAAAATTCTTAATAAATCCAAGTGCAATAAAGTAATAATATTCTGATAGAAATTTGTCCCCAGCAATTTCTTAGTGACATATTCTTTTCAAGAGTCTGATTATCTAATCATAATGGTTCAAATGACTGTGACAGCAACATCTTCATGTAATCTCATTCCATCGCATTTCTTATATTACACAAATCAGGCAAAGATTAATAATAAATCATATTATAGGGTCCTCCAAATCAAGGCACTGACTACAGTGTTAGATATGACAAGAAATGAAAGTTCCTTATTAAAATAACTTAAGTCTGTTGGAATAACTGAAAATGCCATCATATCTAGGCATAGCTTCAAGAAACCAAGATTTTAGTAATAGGTATGAAAAGCCCTGCAAAGACACATCTCTTTTCTGCAAAGCAGGAAGAAATGATAGGATTTTTCCTCTTCTAAATCGCAGATTGTTCTCTGACTGTTTGGGTATTTTTTCTTTCCTGATTAAATGGAAAATTAAAAAAAAACCACAAACAGTTCTTTCATAGAATGACAGAATATACTGAGTTGGAAGGGACCTGTAAGGATCAAGTCCAACTCCTTGTTCCACACAGGACCAGACAAGTCATTCTTTTCTGTGCCTGGAAGAAGAGAACTTACAAAATGGGAAAATAAAAGGGAAAAAAATGCAAATACTGAAACTGATATCTCAGAAGAACTCCTTTCCTCCTTTCTGAAGTTAGAACTTTCAAGACTTCTAGATTTTTAACCAAAAGATTTTGTGTGTCTAAGTATAAAACTGCTAGCAATAATGAAAGAGCATGTTTTCATCTAGGGACACAAGAACACAAAGCAAGAACAAATTAGATCTACTGAAGCCAAATTAGAAATAACAAGCCTGAGAGGTCAATTATTATAAACAATGATACTATATCCTAATGCATCCTTGACAGAAGGATAGTGGTAAAAAAAACCAAACCAAAAAAACCCAGCTTATTTTTATCAAAGGTTAAAAACTGGACTTTTGTACCTCAGTTCAGGTTAACGGATCATACTTGGTGCTGTCTGAGGGAGAAGTTAATAGGGCTAAGCGAACACATTTCTCCACAGATTTGCATTAGGACAATAGTATGACCCATGCGGATAGAATATAGAAATACATGTATCATACCTGAAGCATTTTTAAAATCTTACAGTTAGAAGCTCTACAAAGTTAACATGTTAATATCCTGCCATTATTATTTTGCTTAATATACTAATTTTGTTTTAAATCTCAGTTTTGAACATTTTGTGCATCCTTGTGCTGAAGATCTTAAACTTTTTCCATTACCATTTATTCTTGTTACCTTCAGGACTGTCCATCTAAGGTATATTCAAACAGTACACTTTTTTTTTTCTTGAATTTTTTGGAGCTGAGTAACACGGCACACATCTGACACACTTTCAGACATTAAAGATTTTTCTGTCTTGTTGTTGAGCTTCTCATTCTGTTTTTACTAAACCAGCCAACCATCTTGAAGAAACATGCACTAGTGTCCCACATATTATTATTGGCTCTTGTATATAATACATTAACATACCAACTTTTACTTTTGAACAGCTATTCAGAGATGTCATTCGTGAGCATCAGGGCACTGTAGAAAGACCTAAAATGGGCAAATTGAGAAGATAGTCTTAGAAAGGTAATCAACTTTCCTTTTGTGGCATTTTCATATTATTTTACTCAGTAAGGTTTTAGTATGTTTAGCCATTTTTGTAGACTGGCTCATCAAAATGTTTTTGTAACTTCATGAATATGTCAAAGGTCCTCTGTGGGAATTCTGTGGGAAATGTGTAGAATGACCTGCCCATAAGGAAGAAGGAAAACATCACAGCATGAGAGAATGTGGAATTTAAAATGAAATATTTTCAGCTTTGTCTGTGAAGCTTTAAAAGCACTGCAATAGAAATTTTGTACTCACAGATGAATTGTACTTCTATGTTCAGATTCTAGTTCAAAAATTTCTCTTCAATGTTGCTATCCAGTCAATAGTTTAAAATGTATTAAAATAAATAAAAGAACATGTAAGTCTGTTTCTATTTACATATTGTTCACTACAAACTTACATAAGAAAATTATCTCTCTGTTAGCTGGTACCTTCTGACAAATAGAAGGGAAAATTTACTGTCAGGCACCTATGTAGAATCTCCAATGACAATATGTGATGAGCTGACAAAACTGTCACCAACCATTGCCCTTAACTATGAAGGAAATAGAGATGTGAAGATCCTGAGAGATTCACTACTTGCTTCAGTTCTTCCTGTACCAACAGAATGAATCAGTTTTTGACATGTTATAGTACCTGAACTGCCAAATACTAACAACAACATAAACCACTTAAAGTTAGGTTCTGCTTTCCAAGGCTGGTACAGGAGTGCTCTGTCTATCAGAAGAGTGGCATGAGATAGTAAGAACTTAAAACCAAAATGAAACGAAACAAAGCAAAACGTAACAACAAACACACCTCTGCTGGTTTTGGCTGGAATAAAGTTGGGGTTTTTTTGTAGTAGCTGATATGGGGCTGTGCTTTGGATTTTGTGCTGGAAACAGTGTTGGTAACACAGGGATGGTGTAGTTACTGCTGAGCAGGGCTTACACAGAGCTGAGGCTTTTTCTGCTCCTCACCCCACCCCGCCAGTGAGGAGGCTGGGGGTGCACAAGGAATTGGGAGGGGACACAGCTGGAACAGCTGACCCCAACTGACCAAAGGGATATTCCATACCAAATTATGTCATGCTCATCATATAAAGCTGGGGGGAGAGAATCCATGGGGATGGATGTTTAGGGCAATAGTGTTTATCTTCTCAAGGAACCAATGTGTATGAGGGAGCCATGTTTTTTCCTGGAGATCACTGAAAACCTGCCTGCCCATGATAAGTGGTGAACAAATTCCTTGTCTGCTTTGCTTGCGCGTGTGGCTTTTGCTTTACCTATTAAATTGCTTTTATCTCAACCCACAAGGTTTCTCATCTTTGATCTTCTGTTTCTTGCCTCCGTCCCACTGGAGGGGAGTGAGTGAGTGAGTGAGTGAGTGAGTGAGTGACTGACTGACTGACTGACTGACTGACTGACTGACTGTGTGGTGCTTAGTTGCCTGCTGGGGTTAAACCACGACAACACCTCAATTTAATTCAAACTGAAGATGTGGTTGAGTACTTTTCTGGTAGTCCACCAGATCACCAGATATAATATTTGAGCAGCAATCAGTTAAAGTCAGGAAGGCTTATTGACAGACTGTTAATGCCTTTGATGGGAAAAGTAGGTCCTTAATTTCATATCATCTAAGCTTGGAAGAAAAGGCACTTTATATAACTAATAATGTAATGCAAGTACATTATTTTTCCTCCTAGACAAAAGGCACTATGGCAATCTCCGTGGCAATCATACAGGTATAGAAATTGGTAAAAGACTCATGTGATTCATGCAGCTTTTCAGATAAACATTAACTCCTGCCCACTAAACTTCACAGATCCTAGTTCATGGTCTGAAACACATGCCAAAACAACTAATGGTGCAGTCTGTCTTAAACAGGGGGAGGGTGTTTTTAAGGAATGAAGAAGAGTTTCTCAGGGACAGTAGTAGCCCTGTGACAATGAAAACTGTACAGCTTTTCCATGAAATGCCATGGAGCACTACACATGCTAGCTACATCAGGTAGTGCCAGCTGTCACTGTGCACTAGAAATTTCATGATCTCCTGTTCCTATAAGTAGAGAGTCTTCTCAGATTCTCCATTTCTTTTCATTGAGTTTCTCATAATACCATTTATTTCATTTACTGTTAGAAGCTACATACAAAAGCTTTAACTCCACTGTTTTAATTTAACCAAAATTTGTGTGTATTTCTAGAGATGAAGAGAGCACGTATACCACTCTTCACTCAGACCTTAACTTACTAAAACCTCTGGTTTTGTCACAGGGAAAAAAAAATAGATATAGATTGACATACTAATACGAGCTTGTCTCCTGCTTTTGAAACACTGTCATGTTCGGTATTCTGTACACAAAATGCTTATATTTCCTCACTAGCATGCACTGCTCAAAAGATTCTTTTCTCATCTATTTCAGTTCTCATTTATGCAGTCTGCAATGGAACCGGGAAAAGATACAAGAGGCAAATTCATTTGTTTAAATTCATTCTATCAACGGACCATGAATTACTGACATATTACATACTCAATATTATGAAAATAATTCCAGTCACATGCTATATGTCTCCTCAGTTATTCCTTATAGAAAAACAAACTAATAGAAGCACTTATTTCTTAAAAAATTATACATGGAAATGGAAAAAAGGATTTACCGATATAATGTCAATTTAGAAAAACTACAGTATCCTTTTTGAAGGACATTGAGTTCACCTATAATCTGCAACACACAACCCATCCACCATAACAAAGTAAGCCTGAATTTGACAGGTAATTCTTTTGCTACCACTTAAAGAAAAGTCCATAGATAGGATTTATCTCACCTAATTTCAGATGTGTGCAGTGTACATGTCTACATCTGAGCTAATCTCTCCAAGATCCCTTTATTAGCAATGGATTCAGCAGCAAAAGACACCCTGGGGCACTATTCATCTCGCCTGTATTAGAAATCTACTATACACTTAGATGAATCATGCCCAAGAAATGCTGAATTTCAATTAATTGATTAAAGAAGTAGCAAAGGATGCCTGGCAAAATAGTAGGTTGTATCAATCCTATCCTGTATATACACACAGGAGAAACCCATCCTAGACAAGATCTATAAAAGAAACAAATAATTTGAGATGCACCTATTTTGGGTGATTGGTTAGAAAAACTGGATCAAGGCTAAGTGTCAGGGAGATTTAGTGCTCCTTGCCGCATGAGCCTAGCTTCATGAAAACAGATTTCCAAAGCTTGAGAGGACAAGGTCCCAGGAAAGACATTTGACCCTTCTTTGAGCAGGGGGATGGAACAAATATGGCCCAGGGAGCACTTCCAACCAAACCTATTTCATGACTCTATCTAATGTCCCAGGTCTGGGTCCACCAAGCTGAATGTCTAAAAACTGTGTCTTCTGGAAACCATTCTCTCCAACTCTTGCTTGCTTTACAAGTGGCATTCTGTGTCTTGATCTCTTTAGAAGTGGGTTAATAATAACAATAATAATAATAATAACAATAATAATAGTAATAATATAATCTTGCCTAATAAAATAATGAAAATATGGAAGTCCTGCGAAGCAGATTGGCAATTTCACATGAAGATTACCCTCAGTTCTAATCTTTGCCATTTTCATAACATTGTAAAACAACAGTATTTGCCGGCAATATCTAAGTCTGTATTTTAATTTAACTGCCGATCACTTTTTTTCTCCTTTCTTTTAAGAAAAGAAAGTTTCAACAGGCAGAAACTGTTTAAGGGAGGGAAAAAAAAAAAAAATTACTCTATTTCTTTCCTTATGGGAAACCTTTTAATAACTCAGCCAGACTCAAGATCTTTATGAAATATGGACCTTTCACACTCAGGATAAAAACCATAATACTTACGCCTTACTAGTGAAGTATATTAATAGTAGATTCAGCATGACATGATGGTCATTAGGACCCTCAGGAGCTGTGCTATAAATGTCAGGAACTGTTGTCAGAGAGTTAAAGGCGTGTTTCATACAGGCTGTGGTAACTGTATTTTGTTTTCTGTCATGTAGTAGAGGTTCAATCATACATTCACTTGTTCATATATAGTGAAGAAGAACTGAAATATGCCTATTAATATATTCATTAAGTATATTAATACTGGATATGCATGAAATATAACTTAATTAGCCTTAGCATTAGTGCCTTATCAACCTCAAGTAATACTTATGCACTTGCACTGTTTATTTTGCTATCTAAAAAGCTACTTAGAAAATAGAAGAAAAAAAATTAATATAGAAAGACAACAATAAAGTATCAGCAAAAAAATCACGTCATTAAAGGATCATTTCCACTAGTGATAGTGTTCTCAAATGCTTTCCGAAAAACGTGCTCTTGGCTATTATATTAGCAATTCCACTGAGCTGCTACAAGGAAATGTATTATGTCACCACTTTTCCTGAACTCTAGTATTGTAGCCAATTACAGGTCAATGTACTCACACAGCCAATTCATTATAAAATAGGCTAAAATTTATATTATGCAAATAAGTTTACTAGCCCATGTTAAATTACAGCTATGCTATGTTGCACAATAAACCACTCCATGGTGACTTGCTATGGACTTATTTTTATTCCATTCTTATGGTAAGCCAAAACTAAACAGAAATAATTCACCACATAGACATTTCAATGAAATTGAACTACTCATTTTCAAGGATCAAAAACTGTTTCTCACTATGAGAGGATGGAGATTAGCTTTATTCTAGAGAGCTAAAATGAAGTCATATTACCTAAAGCCCCTAGATTACCTGCATTTAAATTTCTCATCACAATTCTTTAAAATGTCTTGTTAGCAAATTGTGCAATTATATTGAACATCCAAGTATCTTATATTAGAATGCATATAGATTGACTTCTGCTTTAAAGTGAAAATATAAGCAAGCAAGTCTATTGTAGTGAAACATGTTAAAACTAATGAGGAATGCATTATGCCCATTCTATGAGGTAAACTTGATTCTGGTTTGAGACAAACATCATTCAAATCAGGGAACAGTCATATAACTTTTTTTAAGATTCAGAATTTGCCTCTAAAATGGGGGTGGGGGTGTGGTTTTTGGGGTTTTTTTTTGTCAAAAACCCTAGCAATCTTTACAATATCATACAGAAATTTTGTAATATGCCAAAACTCATACTGAAGTTAATATTTTTTTCTGATTGTGGATGAAAGACTGAAGAGAGAGGAAAAATATATGGTGGGATTTTTGTCTTTTCTGATAGTGAAAACAAGAAAAGAGTTGAAGTCCAGGGGTCTTGCTAATCTCAGCAGATTCTGAAAATTTTTAAATAAAGGACAGGCTAAACTTCCCTTGTCTCATCTTTTTTTTCTTACTTTTAGGTTTTAGAACTGTAACCAATGCCACAAGTTTTATTTTTCAGCTCTTCCCATTACTTTGTGAAAATGCATTATAATGGTGTTAAACCTATTGTTCCAAGAGTGTCAAGGAAATACACTTTCTGTTTGTTCACTGAGGAATATCTTACCTTAATGTTGGAACTGAGTCACTGGAGAAGGTTGTTTACAGATTATACTCTCATGTTTGAGGATATTATGGTTGCTATGTGACTGTTTTCTCACAGAGCTGTAAAATCTATCAAACTACATTCTTGATGTAGGTATGCTTATGTATAGAGTAAGGAAAACCAATATATATCATTGAAATAAAAAATAAGTGAAGACCAAATTCAGTGAACTCTTTCCATGAGTTAAGCATCAGTAGAAGAGTGAAAGTACTTGTAGACATTTTACAGGGTCCTGGTAATCTTGGTCTTTAGATACAAGGCAGTAAAATTACAGCTGTAGAATAAAAGCAATCAATCCTTCAAGAGTACTCATCATGTTTAAATGTTTAAAAGTGTTACATGATTCTGCTAGGAAGCCAGTGAATGATTTCAGGCAAAAATAAATCAGTATTTGAAAAGCAAATGCAGTAGTGTTGCAATAAAAGACAGACATCACATTTTTGGTGAAATGCATGTCCAAACAAAGTTCTACAGAACTACTGAAATAAAAATCCTAGTGAAAATAAAGAATTTATCACCTCGAAAGTCAGATAGAAATTATGCAATTCTGCCATCTAAACATTTGGCAAAAAATCCTGTCTCCACAATGAGTAAAAAGGGACAGACCCTCCAGTGATGATACTTTACTCAATGCAAGTAAGGATATTTCACTGGAATATTGTATGCCTCCATTGACTTTCATGAGACAACTCGCTGAGAAATCTAACTTCTAGATAAAGTTGTATGACAAGTCCAACACTCAGCCAAGGCAAAGAAAATTTTACTTTCTCACTAAAAGCAAGAAACTAACTGCAAATTTAAAGTAAACTTTCATCAAAATCAGTCCATTCAATTTCTATTTTGATCAACTGACAGCTACAAGCTTAACAAAATCACTTTGCATGTCAAAACTGCAAAATTCCCTCATTATACAAACACAACTGAATTTTTTCTTTTTTTCTTTTTCCTTATTTTTAAACTTTTACAGACAAATGAACATGTCAAGTCTTAAATGTACTTATCATCTACACATTTTTATTTTTATTTTCTTACTTTCCTCATTCTTCCCACCCCCAGGAAAAAACAAACAAACAAAAAAATAAACCCACACAAAATAACACACACAAAAAACCCCACCAAAAACCCCACATTAACAAAAAAAAAAAATAACCCACAAAAAACAGACAAGAAACCCCCCAAAACCAAAAACTTCTTGGACAATTAGATCACAGCCGTGACAGTCCAAATTACTGTCTCATGGTTTGGGCAGCTGCAACCCGAAGGCTGTTGGTGTTCCAAGGGGTTTGTGTGACAGCAAAGAGTGGTGACATGGGAACATTTGGGCCAGGAGAGGGAAATCAGGGTGCTAGCAGAAGAAAGTGTAGGTGAAGATGGGGTGCAGAGGTAGCCCCCACCCAGTCGGGGAGCTGGTCCAGGTAGGCATGGTTACAAGAAGTGCAGCACATACCCCAGGGTAGCTGTTGCTTGATCCACGGCCTATTTTGAGTATCTCCTGATGATAAGTGAACTGTGCATAAAGCAGGCCCCATAACTAAAATCAGCATCCACTTAGCACTGTTTTTGTCAGATTACATAGTTCAGAGCTTCTCTGACAGTCAGTCATCCTTATCCATGCAGTGGCTAAGGGACCAGCAGCCATCACATGCTAATCACATAACCTCTCAGCGACAGCTAAAAGCATTTCTTTTCCTGTCGCTTAGCCCTCACTGCAGACAAATATTTTCTTTGCCCCTTTTCTCTTTGTTGGATGGCAGTGTTAGAGGTCCAACCCACTGCCTCCTCACACAGCATGGCAGGGGACAAGGGACATTCAGTGGTGTCTGGCTTTAGTAGCTGACAAAAAGAGCAGATGTCTTAGACTAACAAACACACACCACACTCTACAGCTTCACCAGCAGTTAAATGAGGCCTTTTTTTATCAATGACAATAAGAGGCCTGGACCCTATAGCTGCTGTATAAAATACAATAAAACCACTGAAATCCAAAGGCAAAGGATGTGAAGCAGATGCAGTCTCTTTACAATCTTATTTCTACTGCTCTGTATACCCCAGTGGCCTGCCTTTACATATAAAATGAAATAAAAATAAAATATAAGTTAAAGAAAAAAAAACAGAAACCAAAAACCCAACACCAAAACAAACCAAAAAAACCAAATAAAAAAACCCCAACAAACCCAGAAGGAAAAACATTTTCTCCTCTTCTGTCTGTACTCAGGAATATTCCTTGTGCTAAACTCCATGCAAAGCAACATGTGTGTGTGCAGGCAGACACTCACATCTGTGTCAGTAAAATCAGTTTTCTGTGCCTTCCTGAATCTACCTGTGACAGCTGTATTGTGGATAGTAGTACTACAGTGGGCTTCTGGCTGTACAGCTTTTGCTTTTGCTGTGGGGTGCTTATGAATACATCAGATACTGATGGCTTCAAAGAAATATTCTTGGTAACTCCATGCACTTTATCAACATGTGTTTTCAACAAAAGCTACCCTCAGTAAAAGAAGGCAAACACCTAATGATTTGGGTTTTGTCAGTTTCCTGCTGTTTCCAGTGCTGCAGAAAGAGTCTCTGAAAAGTCTGCTGTTTTTCAGACATTTGTCTTTTATATGTGCCTCACTCACAAGGAAGCTGCATGTAACTCCACATTCGAAACTCCAGTAGGAGATTCTATCTGAGAGCTGTGCTGGCATGTTTAACATATCTAAAAGTCTTGAAGACTTGAATTAAAGGCACAGGACTCTGTGTTAGGGATTTATCTGTCCTATTAAGAGATTAGCATATTTAGGGAAGGAATGCAGTCCCAGTGGACTGCGCAGGCATAAGTGGAGCAAATTAATGTTATATTTCTTTAGAAAGCAGATTATAATCTCCTCTTTCTTCCTGGAGTGTACCAGAAAGGCCTTTCCATGGAAATAATGACAAATTGATCATGGAAGTCCAAATTATGAGTTCATTTGCTGAAGCAGTACAATGTGCTCCAAGGCCACAGTTTCAAGACAGTGACAGGCCAGGTGTCCAGAGCCTTTCCAGAAGTATGTCCTGCAGCTTTACATTGGTTAGTGAAGTTCTGGAGCCAAATGGTGACTGGATTAACATGATAATCCAGGAAGCCAAAGAATGGGAGGATCAGGCCAGCCAAACAGCTCTATTACTGCAATTGTAAATCCCTTTTCAAACATGAGACCCTTAAAGGAGAGAAGCCTGTGGAAGGAAAGAACTTGATTAACCCACACGGTTTCTTGTGGGATGAAAGCAAAGGGCCCCTGAGGATTTTACTGTCTTAACAGAAAAGGAAGTAACTGAGAGGTAAAATTGGCTTTCTTGGCTTTTGTAATGTCATCTGGCAATACATTCACATATACAAATCCAGGCAAATGTTGGATGATATCAAGTCCTGTAAATCAAAATGGGATCAGCGTCCCTATGTGTCAGAAAACTATGTCAACTACCTTGCAAACAGGCAATATTCATGGGCCAGTAACTACATTATGAAATCCAGATACATTATTTTCACCACTGGAGGGCTCCCATATTTTTCCATTAATTCTGTAAGAACATATTAAGATTTGGGAAAAAAAAAAATCCAGAATATGTGGCTTAAGCAAAGTGTGTTTCCTTCCTCTAAATGTAAGTATAGGCTCATAACAAGCATTTCTTACACCTTCAATACACCTTTCTTGAAAAAATAAAACAAATACAACTCTATTATCAGTAACAATAGCCTTAGATAACATATTTCATAAGAAAATTTATTTACAAAGGAAAGTGGGATTATTTGCCATGATTCTGTAAGAATGAGGGTAATTAGGTGATTTTGTCAAAGCTGCCTACCAGGCTAGCAGATCTCAGCTCAAGTCTCCTTGAGTCTATTCCCTTTTTGTTCGAATCATTAGGATGCCATGAAACAAACAATGAAATGCAATGCCTATTAGTCTGTGTTACCTTCACAGCCCTCATTACTTTAGAGGGCAGGAGCTTTAACAACTCCTGTGTACTTAGCCTCATGAAGCATTGCGGCACAAGGAGTTTTTGTCAATGCTAGGATACCTCAGGTCTTCCAAGCTGTAAGTTGTCATTTTTATAACTGGAACATCTTTCCTTTTTCTAAGTATGCCTCTAAAGGAATCATACTGGACCTACTGCTAACAGTTATTCTTCTTCTTTATAACAATTTAAGCAATGTAGGTAAGTTTATCACATAATCCAAAACATTTCAATCAAAAAATAGTCAGAATTGTATTAGCTGAATGTGATTGTGAGATAAGCCTTCACTTCTGATGATTCAGCTGGCTATCTGTTTAAATACCGTGGCATTTATCATTGTTATCAAAACTGTCAATAGATCTCAGGTTTTATTACTTCCATTTAAATATACCTTTTAGACATTTGCCACTGCCTGAAATCAGAATCAGCAAGCTGTTTAGTTTGTCCAATATATGTCTTTAATGCATCTAACTGGATGACTACCTTTGAAAGCTGTTTTCCAATGTTTTAGCTTCTCTTAGCATTTAAATCTAAACCAAAGGTATATGACCACTTGCGAGCCTGACACTCGCAGTATTTTAAGTGCTTGGATACCCAGAGAACATTTTAATACATGACAGGCCAGGAGATTCTGTAACATGAGATCTGCCAACTTTGCTGCACCAGGAATGTGCCAAGCAGACATAAGCTGTCACTAAAAATACAGCTCCTAACACCTATGAAAATTATTTAGCCTTTTAAAAGCAGATGAGAGTACTATTGGAATGGTGGGAGGTACATATCTCCTAAATAAAT
The DNA here is from genome assembly GCA_013400835.1 of Zapornia atra. Taxonomy (NCBI): domain Eukaryota; kingdom Metazoa; phylum Chordata; class Aves; order Gruiformes; family Rallidae; genus Zapornia; species Zapornia atra. The sequence continues at coordinate 9,959 of VZTU01017489.1, read as the reverse complement.
TCTGGAAAAGAAACAGCCCTCTAAGAATCCTTCTCTAAGAGCGAGGAATGTACCATACACAAAACTGCAACCTGAAGATGCAAATTAAAACCAAGGAGGCTGCTCAGTGGGGCAGTGACACAGTACACAAATTTATTTCTGAATATAGGAATTTAAATTCAACTAGATGTAACAAGCACATTTGAGTGACAGAAGTTTGCTGGTATCTTTTTTGTTATAAGAAGACATGAGAGAACACGGTCAGACAATATGGTTTTGTTTCTTTATTCAAAGAGTGAGCATATCAGAAATAGCAAAGCCATTTTTGAGAAATCTCAGCATAGTAACAAAAACAGCTTTTGCAGTCCAGTGTTTCTGAAGGGCAGTGTTGTTTAATTTGGAAAAAAATCTCAATGTAATCTATTCCTCTGCAATTACTAAAAAAGGACTTGCATTAAAATATTATCTAGCAGTGCAAGCTAGGGCAAAATGTATCTTCCTTTTTCCTGAATATGGTGTCCTTATGACAGTGCTTATAATTTACCCTATTTTTCTGGCTGCCCAAAATATCTCAAATATTTAATAATTAGCATCTGGTTGGAAGTCAGATGTTTTAGTGACTGCCTCTCTTGCTTTTCCAAGAGGAATTCTGTCTCAGGAGCCCATAACATATTTATTGCCAGAATATTCTTAGCATCAGGTCCCTGTCATCTGTACTCAGCCCCACCAAATGTTTGCCAAAATTTCACACAGATGGCAACTAAGCCAAACACAACCATTGGCTTACTCCGCCCTGCACCAGGATGAAGAAGAGAATCAGAAGAGTAAAATGACAAAACATGTGGTTTGAGATAAAGACAATTTAATAGGTAAAGCAAAAACAAACCAAGGAATTCATTCCTCACTTCACATGGGCAGGCAGGTGTTCAGCTATCTCCAAAAAAGCAGGGCTCCATCAAGCATAACGGTGACTTGGGAAGACAAAAAACACCACTCTGAACATCCCCCCTTCTTCCTTCTTCCCCCAGCCCCATTGTCAAGTACTGGAGCCTGCCATTTAATAGCACCTATATATTTAATCTAGTACATTCCAATCAAATCTGTCATTATCTTGAGCCATTGAAGACCCACGTTGGGTACCAAAAAGGACTATCACACTTTAACCTCAACTGGCAGCTGAGCACTAGACAGTTGCTAGCTCAGTCCCCTGTGGTGGGATGGGGGAGAGAATCAGGCAGCCTTGGCTCTATATAAGCACTGCTCAGCAGTAACAAAACCATCCCTGTGTTACCAGCACTGTTTTCAGCACAAATTCAAAACATAAACCCATGGTAGTCTACCCAAGACAAAACCAGTACATATAGTCATAGTCTTCCTCTAATATGCTTAAAACTTGTTTCTGTGACCAAGATTTTCACAGTTGTCTGTTAATTTTTTCCAACCATTTACTACCACCAGCCTCTTTGGCATTGTTCCTTTTAGCATCAGGGTGGACATGATTGAGTAAAAGTCTTTTCAGCTTCTGAACACTTACTGCCCCCATAACAAATGTCAGGTGCACTGTTAAAAGGCTTGTAGGGAGGTAATAATAAAGCACACTACATCGCCCACAATTAGAGAAAGACATATAGCCTATTGTATCTTCAGATAATTAAAATATATCCAGTACAAAGACATAATTGCAATGCAAACCCATTATTTTTGAGTCATTTATGTTAGCTTATTATTATATCTACAGATTGCTTTATGTTACACTTTTGATGAGTCATCATCTCAGATATTACAGAACTCTATTTAAGAGAACTGTTTGATATTTTCCATTTCTCTTCACTAGGCATTTGACATTACTCATGAACTTGCTGGTATCACATTTTGTCTATCTTACTGCATCTTCATCAGAGAGATGGGAGGACAATCTTTCTGCTTGTCAGGTCCTCTCATGGGTACAGAAAAATCTGACACATCTGAAGCTGAGTGTTAGTAAAACTTTATGGACAATATGTTTATGTTCTACAGCAAGCTTGTGTTATGTGTATTTCCTCATTTCATTTCTTTAACTCTAGATTTTCTTGCAGTAAAAATCTGGGTGAAAAATGGATAGTCTGTTTTGGTTCTAGGTGCTACGTGTGGAAGCATATAATACGAGTGAAAGAGTCTTTGATATGTTGGATGTGACAATAGACCCTATAGCACAAAAGAGAGATAAAACACTGCTGAATTAACTTCCACCTTGTGAGGATGAGGGGTGGGTATATTAAGTGAAGATAAAATAAAAACAGGAATAAAACTTCCTACTAAATTAAACCCAAATTATTTTGAGGTCCCCAGAAGTTCAGTGTCTATTTTGTTCCTTCCATTTATTATTCTCATTAATGTTCTCAGAATCTACGAACAAATATCAGAGATTTGGCAATTTGCTTCACCAAGGCTGACCCTTCTTTAGTGAGCAGCAACCTGACAGGAAGATAGGTACCAGTGACTACACAGAGCTTGTCAGATGGCAGATGGGCTGAAGAAGGGCAAGCTTCTAGCTATTTTGGGATTCAAAAGGATAATTTAATGTAGGCTGAAATGTGGATAATGGCTATATTGAATCCTTGTTGTAATTATAAATGTGTATGTATTTATGTGTTCATGGATACTCCTTCTCTAATGTAGATACCTCAATATTTTCATCTAGCTTAGGCTTCTGTTTTTCTTGTATGGCAATTTGCTTATTTCTCTTCTGTGGTTTTTTTTTATCCCCTTTTCATGGTTTTGGGTATTCCTCATTGACTGAGATTATTGAATCAAGTAGCACAGGGAAATTCGGTTATATTTAGAATAGAATGATTGCATAGTAGTGTTGTCTCCAGTGCAAAGATGAAGTCATGTATGCCAAACTCCTTTCTATCTTACATGAAGTATTTGTGGTTTATTTTTTTCTCATTGTCTTTAAACTCTGTGCCTAGATACATTAATTGGGAATGAATCTAAAATCATTTATGTATGACTCCACAGGAATAACATAACTGTGATTGCAGTCACTCAGAGTAGCAATTTGGTATACAGACTATGCCTATTTCTTGTTGTGGAAGACACTGATAATTCCTTAGATTTTGACAGGGGTTGGTTGCGGTTTTGTTTGGAGTTGTCTTTCCCCAAAAAATATGTATCTAGCTCTATTAGAAAAAAAAAATTCTCACCTCTGAATTCACTCTGTCACTTGTATCAGCAAACTGAGGCAAGAAAAATATCCAATGCAAAGTATGCATATGAATATTTGTATGATTTTATTTGTACTAATGGGAAAATAAATAACAGCATTATATAAAACACCATTAGCATTTCAGCATTCCTCCATATTATCATACAAGAGGTTATGGTCATCAAAGTCTGTGGTGCCCAAGGCAGATTTTAGACAAAATTTAAAAGCTGAGACACAAAAAATATGATCCTGAAAATACTTTGCTCTTCACTTCTTCAAAATGTTGATTGGTTTATTTTGCAAGGGTCTTAAACATTCATGTGCCTCTCAGAATACACAGCTCCCAGAACTGCATAAGCCACGTTGTTGAGCTATCATGATTAAGTCTGTAATAGGCTTCTTCAAGGCTGCTTTCTGTCTAGCTTCTCAGTAGACAATAACCCATAGACATTCTGACCAACAAGATTACAGATCTCCTCTTGTAGGGTCAGAAGTGTAAGACAAATGGATGAAAACCACCCTCCCATACCGCTCACTTCCCAGGAATTTTCTCTAAGGAGAAAGGGTGTCCAGAGATACTCTTTGGTAAATATGCCTTATTGCCTTTCCAATTGAGGTTGTCCCACTTGGTGTAAAACTATGCACACATCCCTTGAATTCACAGAGGAAGCAGTTGAGTCTCCACTTTAAGGCACAATGAATACCTGATGCTCTAAGCTGAGATAAAGCCTGAAAAAATGTTGATCTAATCATTTTGATACCTACTCAAAGCCATACAACACTGCTTTTGCTCCACCACCTTTCTCTGACAGAGTATTTAATTTCTTTATGCATAAGATAAAAGCTCTATCAGCCCCATATAAAGATAATTATGGAAAAGTCAAAGTGCCTCTTTTTCCTTTTTGCTTTTTTTATTTTGTAAAAATATTCTTAGGCATTGAGTATCAGGAATAGCTCATGACTGTGAATTGTAAATGGAGGTAGATGCAACCCTGAAGATGGTCACAGTCCTCTAGTGTTCTAGTGAGCATTTGAACACACAGCTGGATGGATGCCTTTGTGTTTTTTCTGGGCTGTCCAGAAGCGAAGTGGCAAACTTCACCTTACAGGATTCAGAATTTTTCAGATTAAGACCCATGGCTTTCACTGAACTGATAATATGGGTAGAACCAAGACTGATGTTGATTAATATATTGTGCTAATACACATAAAAATTAGTGGGCGCATGTTAAAATAAGCTTAGATGATTAACATTTCCTGGTAGTTAGTTTAGTTCTTTGTTCATAGCATTTGCTTTCATGTATCCTGTAATTAAATACCTAAATTCTCTGTGCATCCAGCACCAGCATCTAGCTTAGAGCACTGGCTCTGTCAGGCAAGGTAACTAAAGGTCATACATTTCAGGTATGAACTTTTCATTGTCAAAGTCCTTCCTTTGTTATTTTTTCCCTTTTTCTTTCCTTCCCCTTATGATCTAAATGTCTATAAATCATTTAGCCTTCTAAAACAATATAGATTTATTTTAAAACTTATTTAGATAACTAACAATGTGACTGTCAATCAACCATTGACAAGTAGCCCTAATCCTAATCATTTATCATTCACAGAAATGGACAAACAAAAAAATACCTCCTTTTTTTTTTCCTTCTTTCCTGGACCTCCCCACCATAGTAAAGCAAAAAAGAAGCTTGCAACAACAGCTGTTCATTCTGTGTTTTAACCACTGTTTCATAGAATCACAGGGATTGGAAGGGACCTCAAGAGATCATCAGGTCCAACACCCCTGCCAAAGCAGGTTCCTTAGGACAGGCTGCACAGGTAGGCATCCAGATGGGTCTTGAATATCTCCAGATAGAGACTCCACACCCTCCCTGGGCAGCCTGTGCCAGTGCTCTGTCACCCTCACTGTGAAGAAGTTCTTCCGCATATTGGTGAGGAACTTCCTGTGCTCCAACTTGAAAACAGTTTCTTATAAGATGGAGCTTGATGGAGCTCTACGTGGGAGAAAATCACAAATAGGTGTTGGAAATATTTGTGTCTTGAATGCTCTCTTCTGAGGCTAATACTGGAGTCACTGGTTCACATAAAGAAAAAGACGTGTTAGCTTTAATTACCCAGATCAGACACTTGAAGCAGTGTGACCATGTCTGCAAGGATTTCAGACCTTCTGGACATATACTTTGGCTTTCAGAATAATTTTTCTTGTCTAGCCAGCAATATGCAAACTGATACCTCACCTATACTGCAGCTAGTACCTCATTAGTGGATGTTTAACCTGATTTGGATATTCATTAACTGCCTTTGATGTGAGGGATGTTAATCTCTCATCACTAGCAACAGAGGGAAACTGGAGGAACAGTTTAGACTATACATTTATGTCAGATGACTAAAGTTAGGTGAAAATGACTGCAGTGCAAAGTCATTAACACCACTATTCCTGCATGATAAAAATACCCTACAAATCTGTTACTTGCCTGGATCATTAGGAGTCTACATCCCTCCTACACCATATGAGCGTATGGGAAGATGCTTGGGTCAAGGCTTCACCAATTCCTCCCATGTTCATCTGTTAAGCAGCAATAAATCTGTATTAAATGGCTCATACAAATGTATAAGAGGAATTCTAGCCATTTTTTTTACTGATCTAATCTTTTTGGAGAATTTTTATACAGACTGTTGGAAACCCATCAAATCTATATACCTTTTTATTTTATTCTGCAGAGAATAATTGGATAGAAAAGCATAATCTATTTAATCGGAGACATTTTGTTGAAAACCTGCTTGTTTTCAGGGTTCATTTTGCTTCTTTTTGTACCACTTCCCTCTACTTTCCAGTATTTATGTTACACCAATTGAGTAAATAATGGATTCTTTTTGTAATTAAAAAAAAATAAACAAAAAACCCCACTGGCATTAACCCTTAAGATAATTCTTACAAGACCAATGAGTATGCCTTCATTAATTGATCTTTAGTACAAATGCACCTGATCCTTATTTTACAAATCAAATACTAAAATTACTGGATCCTGTTATTGGCATGTGTATTTGTGCTCTTTTTGACCACCCTTTTCCTGCATTTTCTTAGTTCACATCCCAAGCTCAGAAGTAACATGTTTCAGAGTTTTTTTCCATGTAGACATCAACACAGTACATGGCATTTCACATATATTATCCATTGGATATTTTATGGGATTAGTGATGTTTTTACTTCAGGACTATTTTTTTTTTTCTAGTAGTTTAGTACAGTCAGTTCTAATACACTCTTTATAGTCATCAGAAAGAGAAGGTAGTGAAATTGTAAAAAAAAAAAAACAAAAACAAACAAAAAAACCCCACTGAAACCCTGTACCTCAGATTACTATAAATCAATTGTGAGAATAGCAAGTTAGTTATGTTGGTGTCCTGTTTGGAATTACTACCCAGTGTGATCTAGACAAATATTTGCTCTTGTTGTTAGACAGAGCCCAAGCTGATAAGGATTGATAACTGTGTCTTGCCTCAGTGTTAGAGTAGATTAACTTTCTGTCCTAATTTCCTAATTGGTTTCTCCAGAATGTCATTAGGATGATTTGCTGTGTTTTGTTGTTGCTATTGGAAAAGTCAATAATACTGCAAGTACTAAATCATAATACTAATACTCTAATGGATATTTTAAAACTTCAGGTTAAAGGGAGAATGTGAATTATGGAAAAGTGGAGTCAGGTTTGATTCTTTCTTACTTTACCTAGGTAAAGCTGTATGGCATATCAAGTTAAGATTTTAACAAATTAATTCATCCATTTCTTTGAAGGAGAAGGAGGACTTTGAATATTGTACTTCCTTGTTCTAACAGTTTGTAATGCTCACATAAACATAGGATGTACTAATGAAATAAAGTTCGATTTTAGGGCACTGTATGAGTTCAAAAAGTCAGAAGTTCAGAAGGTAATAAGTGTTAATGTCTTTGATATATAATTCAAAATCATATCTGAATATACTTCAAGTATAGTTGGATCCAGTCTTAAAGTTTGTACTTATTAATGTCTTGTCATTACCCAGAAACAGAGCATGGTAAAGAATACTGACAGCCAGTCACCAAAAGATGATAGGAACAAAACTAACCATTTAGGTTTACCTAAATACTTGGTTTATCTGATTTGTCCAGTGTTTCTTATAGGTAAAGGGAATTTCCATTCGTTTTAACAAGATTTATGGAGATAAGATCTTTTCATCAGATAAGAATATGCCTTTAAAGCTATATTATGTAATAGAGAGACAGTGGTAAACTACAGAGTGACAGCAACAAATAAGCATTAATGAGTTGGGTGTTATGAACCTCTAGTATTCAGCAGGCTGCATTCACTGGACCTGCAAGAAAATGCAAGTCTGAAGAGAATATTAAAAGTTGGATCTTCTGAAGTTTCATGATGAAGTGAGCTGAGATGGTTGTTAAATCAAAAAGTCAGATATAGAACAAAATTATGGATGTTTTTGTAAAAAAATGCTTTGTTCACAAAGTGATAAGTTGGGAGATTTTTTTTCAAAAAATATTAATAAAAATCAAAGCTGTATCAGGCAAATGTTCAGTTTTAACATTTCTCTAAAACAAAAGCCTAAAAAAAGGATTAGTTTCAATATTTTTAAACAAAAAACCCCAAACATCCCCCAACCAAAAAAAACCCACCAAACAAAACCCCACAACTTTTGCATTTTGATACAAAATGGATTTTA
>VZTU01017488.1:0-21528 GCA_013400835.1 Zapornia atra | reverse complement strand
GGATTTAAGTGTCCGCTCAGTTATACAAAGTGCAAAACCCCACACTGGGTACAGATGATTTCTAAACCACTGGCAACTCTAAGGTTACTTCAGAGCTAGGAATTATACAGGACAGTCCTTGATTCTGGCCACACTGCAGTTTTCTGCTCTCAGTTATACCAGGAAGCAGAATAAGTTATTAATTTTAATATTTAATTAATTCTAATTAAGTCTAATCTGGATTAATTTTAACCAGGTAACAGCAAAAAATACTTACTATAGAACTACATGCTAAAAGGCTGGGAAATGTCGGAACCCTGTTGCTGTGACCTGAAAGGTTGTAGTAATGCATAAAGATTTTATTCTGAAAATATAGCTAGAGAAATAACTTAAACAGAGTCAGGTTAAAACACCCTTTGGGTGAAAATCACCTTGTCAAAATGACAGCTTGAGAGGACATCTGCCTCCTTCCTCTAAGTCTTCTGTGTCACATTCACTTAGACAAATTTGCAAACTATTTACATAAGCAGCAATGAGCATACAAAAAAAGTAGACATATCAAGAATAAAATAGTTACTTGGCAATATCAGTTCCAAGAATACCAGTGTCATGGAACCCAGTGGGGAAGGAGCTAGCCTCCTGTCTCCCACTGTGGTAATAAAGTTGTAATAAGCAAATTAGACATTTCAATATATTTGAATAGCTGGGAAAAAATACTTAGATGTATTAAACAAACCTTGTATCACTGGCTTAGAAATGTTATTTATTTAAATGGCAGTGTTGGTGCATTTGGCCATGTAGGTATTTGCAGTTTCAGTAAAATGCAAAAAAAAATTATAATGCAAAATTAAACTTTAGTTGTATCTGTTGTTAGGAAAAGTCTTTGATGACAAAAAGCAAAATGATATCAGTTTACTGAGGCATCTATGTAACTGATAAACATGGTCGTCTCCTCATCTGCTTAAAAAAAATTAACAAATATAGACAGGTATGCTCTGAGCCAGCTGAAGCAATTTAAGAAGGTGTAACTTTGATCTGTTAGCTACAGCCCTTAAACACAGACCAATTCATTGGTGATAATATCCAAGCAGGCTTCTCCCACTTGTCAACAGCTAATAAAACATGCTAGCTTTAATTGTCTTAAGTAGTAGTTTAAACTAACCTCTCTTGGTGTGCCTTCAAGCATGCTGGTGGAGGGGAGAGTGATGATGGGATTTTTAGCTGCTTCTTACCCCACTCAAAGAAAAGTGCCTGTCCATATTACACAGGACTTTTTAGGATTTTAGGTGACAGGTATTAAAGAAATATTAGTATAATGCTGAAAGAATGGATTAGAATAGTCTCATTAGACAGCTCCGGGATCTTAAGAAAATATAGAAAATGTATTTCTAAATCACCTGTATTTAAATACTTTTGTTTATAGTTAAATTGAAATATTAGAGTAATCCTTATATGTCATCAAATTTAAGTTTATAATCTGAAAGAAGCAACAGAGTTGTTCACGAAGACTTATACTATAGTACAATCCATGCATGGTCACTGTCTCTTCAAGCAAGGTGAAAAATAATAAGAGCTGTCGTACCACTGCTCAAACCCTCCAAACCAGCATTAGGGAAGTCACTTTAAAACCAACAGAAACCAATCAAAACCAGCAAAACTCTGGGGCTTTGCAGTAAAGTGATGTACACAAACACACAAGAATTTTTATAAGATTCCCATATAAATAATGTGCTTGCTATCATGGTATTCAAGTTACATTACATTATATAAATTCATTTTAAAAACTCCAAACGCAAAAAATGAACAATTGGGAAAAACAATTTATCACAATCAGCAAATGCAATACCAACTCTAATTTACGATTCCTTAAAATATAAATAATAGCACATATAAATGGATCGCAGAAGACAGAGTTTTCACTTGTAAATAAAACTTGTGTAAATTGACTTTATGGATGCTGGACATGCCCTTGAAAGGCCGTGCTACTTCTAAACTTTCCTCCATCTGATCAGTCTCCAGCAGAGCACTGCGTTACTTTGTCATGGTTATACGGTTTACCGCAACATTGTCCTTACACAAATCAATGTATCATCACATCTTTCATAATGTTCATCATAACAAAAAACCCTCATTTTTCCATGAGTATGTAACAGGCTGTTCAGTGGCTAACATGGACACAAGTGTTTCATAGCTGGATCAGATAGGTAGATTAGCCCAAACTTATGGAAACTGAACAAAATTTCAAGTAACCCCTTGTACAACCCAGCGTAGAGTTTTACCACCTCTACTTGCTTTCTGGAATCAAAGTGGCAAAGAATAAAGCCTGTATTTTACAAACTTTTGTACATCTGCACATCATCAATATCAGGACTGCTCAATCTTTCTGCTTTCTTACTTTGCTCTCAGGGTGGCCTCATGCAAAATACAGTATTCTCACAGCTGACAAACTCACCACACTGCTTTTTAGCATGCTGAAATGTCATTTTGTACTTAGTCTACAAGCTCAACCAGATTTCCCAGCTCCTAATGGCACTGTTTGGAAACCATCCATTATAACATGGAGCCTCCAACCCCAAAAAGACCACCGTTAATTGTTCCATCACTTTGATTACAGAGATGTTTATAGAATGAAATTAACAACAAAGCAAACAAGATATTACTTCACAGAAGTAAATCCATATGAAAAAAAACCCAAACAATTAACTGCTACAAATTAAAACAAGTTAATAATCCAAATCAAAACACTTGAAAGGAACATTACACACAGTAAGGGGCAGGTATGGAAATTACAGGATCAGGCAGGCTAAACTAGAACAGAATCTTCACTGGAAAAGTTAACCATTTTTTCAGCTTAGAAAACTGATAGGAAATGTTTTTCATATTGATCAGGAATAGTTTTCAGCTTGTTACTTCTTACATATCTTCTAATAAATCTCTCCACTGAAAGTGATGCCTTACCTTTGTTCATATCAATCAACTGCTGCTTCTTCTTCTGTCGCTCCAGTTTCTCTCGTTCAGCCTTCTCTTTGGCCAATTTGGCTCTCTTCGTTTTCTCCTCCAATTCTCTTCTTTTGTTGTTTTCTTTTACTGCTTCCTGCATTAGATAAAATGAACACAGGTGTCTATGTATTGAGGAAAACTAGAAATAATAACAAAACCCCCTTTGTTTGCATAGATATGGCATTTACACCCATTGGAGGGGAGAAAAACCCTCAGACTAGCAGCCAATACTTCAAACATCTTCAGAAATCTCAGTGGGAACATAGCTTATCATACTGTCATCCCTGCGCAGGTTCGTATCCTGCCGACTACACCACTGCCCAGAGAAGTAGTGGATGCCCCGTCCCTGGAAGTGTTCAAGGCCAGGTTGGATGGGGCCCTGGGCAACCTTGTGTAGATCCAGGCCTGGAGGTTGGTGGCCCTGCCTGTGGCAGGGGGGTTGGAGGTCTATGATCCTTAGGGTCCCTTCCAACCCAGACCATTGTATGATTCTATGATACTGTTTCTACACATCAGCATTATTAGATGATTAGAAGAATGACAATTGAAAGAGCTTTGCTTTGCAAAGTTCAAAATTTTTCAGCAGCAACATATTTGGTCTTCATATATATATATACATACACACACACATACTTTTTCCCCTAATAAGGCTTTAAGTCCAGCTTAAACCTATAGCTTGCTGTTACATGCGATGAGCGGGGATGAAGCCAAGTTCCCACTATACCAGACTTCAATTACAAATAACTGAATCTTAGTTATTAAAGTTAAAAATTTAAGGTACAATTCCTCAGATATTTTTGTTAAAATATCCAAAGTGGTTTGGATAACAACAGCTACAGATCTATTGCTACCTCTCCAACCCACAGTTTACTAACATCTTCCACCTATGTGTACTGTAGGCCTGGGCTACACATGATTTTGGGAGTCCCAGCACATTAGTTCCAACAATAAGTGATAAGAGTAAAAAAGACACTGGATCTAAAAATGTCCAGAATTAAACAGCCTGTGCTCATTAATGACATTTCAGCTTAAAACGCTGAACAATCAATACTTACTAAGCACAGGGCATAAGAGAAATGATTTCTATGTCAATGTTTATTTCCTATGCAATTTGATCGTGCCTTAAAAACTAGGAAAATCATACATGTTCACAAATACAGAAAGATCTTTGTGGATGGCTTTGTAAATACCCAAGCTGATATATCAGTTGTTACTCAACAAGTAAAATTCTGTCAAGTGATCTGGGGCAGACTTATGTTGCACCATCCAATATATTCCTCAGAAATGACATTTCACATGTTTATAAATGAAGATGACTATTCACCTTGCTGAGTGCATGCTAGGGAGGAACTTCTGACAACTGTCACTTCCAGAAAGAAAATCCTATCCAAAGCACCTTGAATTGTTAAGGTTTATATAGATTATATAGGTATTTGGTAATTCAAGGCTCCCAAATGCCTCCAAATACAAAACACTCACTGAAGTGAGGGGAAGCATAATTTAGTGCACATATGCCACTTTGAGAGTTTGCTGAGGTAAAATACCATGTATAGCCCCTTCTTTAATAGCTGATATTGTTTCGCAGAGATGCTGGATACCAGTTACGTTACTTGTAGACCCACTTGAAAATTGAACCAAGAACAGCATTTGCTGTACCATCACATAACCAATCACACCAAGAAACACCTTTTCTTTCAGAAAAGGGAATTAAAGGAGAAAATCAATGCTTTATCCTTTTTGTTTTGGACATTTCTGTCTCTGCAGTCAATCACACTTGACAGAGATTTCATTTTACTGCAACTTTACAGGGTGTAATGAAAGTAAATGCCCACAATCTTAAGAGAGAAAGCAAAGAAGAAATGTCATGGCTGAACTAGTAGCCCACCAGCCATTGACATACTATGATTAGATCATAGATTCTGTCACATTTTCTAACAGGAAGACTAACATTTACTAACAGCAGACTGAACACAGAAGCTCTAAAGTTACTGTATCTCAAAATTCACTTTAAACCAGACTCTGCAAGTCCTAGCTGAAGGGAGACTGAATGAAAATACAGGGTGTAGTTCATAAAATATGCTGGCTACCAACGACAATTCAAACAACAGCCAGTCAAAATAAAGGTTTAATCTTCCTGAAGGGCAGTAAGATACCAAAACACTGATAACTGGGTGAGAGTGCTTATCTTCATCTACCTGCACCCATACCTTCATACACATGCACAGAGGTTTTTCCAACCACTTGTTGTTACAACAGGTACAGGTTGCAGCAAAGTGGCAGTAACAGCCAGCATGTTCTGCAGTGGTCAAACTGGGCACTCTGCAAGGCAGGAGAGAGGAAACCCTGATGCAGGGCATCCCACCCACAGGTCCCCGGGGACTCCTGGTCCCCAGGTTTGCTGTTTCAGGGTGCTAGCAGCACCGCACACATAAAACTTTGGAAACACTTTCATAACAACAAAAAAGGTAACTCTAGAGCAAAAAAAGGTGTCTGAGACGTCCTCAGCTTTGCCGTAGTACTCTGGTTACTGGTTGGTAGCAGCTCTAGTGTTTCTGGTTAATATTACAGTGGATTCTTTCTTGCCATCCCCAATTCTGAAACTCCTACCACCCAAAGAGTTTTATGCCACGTTCTTGAAATTTAACATACCAACTAAAAATGAATACTGTGAAAAAAGAACAGGGATGATCTATTTGAATCACAGCCATCGTTTAGTGCACACAATCCCTTTCTTTCATGAGGTATCTCAGAACCAAACCAACTGGAAGGTACTTGTTATTCTCCATCAGGCAGCCCGACTCTGAACCATTTCCTATTTGTTATGTCATTGACACGTATGCTTAGTCAGAGTTGGATGATAGCTGAAAATAAATCTCTCACAAGAACATATTCCCAGATGTTTTCAAGGTATGTGTTGAAAGTAAAGTAAGTATGTATTCATCTGCATTCATAAACAATTTATATTTGAATTAATATTGCTAACAAATTTGAACATAGCTTTTCAGAGCTTATTGTAAATAAAGGTAAATTTTGACTCAGATGTATAGTGGTTTCTATAGCATTTGCTCTGCCTGAATCACGCTATTCATCCTTTAAGGTCTTTTTCTCCACAGTTTTATTGAAAAGGGTTATTTTTCTCTCTCATGTGGCTTTGATTACTTCATTATTTACTATTATCTCACTTTCTAGACTTCCAGACTGTGGATGAGCCTAATGATTTCTAATACAAAGGTGACATGATTCTGCACCTGCCTTTACCATGGTGTCATTTGGGCCCCACTAATCCAAAGTTAAAACTCCAGTTAAATGAAATCTGGACATCACCTTATATTTCCAACTCTTTTCCCTGGCACACTTTTATTCTCCCTTATAGATATTCTCTTCCAAACTCCTGAATGTTAGTGGACCTCTTTTAATAAAGAGCAATGCTAACTCAGGTTATCTTTAAGTATTGAATATCAGTGATATCCTTTCTGTCCAGGTAAATTACCTAATCACTAAAAGGTGGAGTTGCGTTTGAATAATGAAAAAAAGCTCTGTAATTAGCCCTGCTTCTAAAAGAGGGGAGAAAAAAAATATCAGCAGTTTTCTTATTGCAATGAGCTCAGCAGTGACAAAGTACGTAATAGTGTTCATAGGTACACACTGCACAACTCCTTTACCTAACCAAGAATAAAAACAAACTAATAGAACAGGTAGAATCAGACAAGTGTCACAAAGTAAGAAGCAAACCACAGTGAAAAATGAAAGCCTTCCCGACAGCTTTAGGAAATATTTTGAAAAGTATTTGTCTAGATCCTGTCTTTCCAAAACATGTAAGAGCACGTAAAAACTGAAAACATGTGAATCTCAATAGACAAAACCATTGTAGTGCATACAACCCCTCTTCCTGATGTGCGATTCATGACCCCCTGTATTTTTGGTTAGTGGTTAACAGCATGCAGGTTCGCTAAGTCAACCGCAAATTAAAAGTTTGAGAAACTTTAAGCATGGGTTTGTTTCTTTCTATAAACAAAACCCAATCAAATTATTGTGTCTCCTAGGAAAGAGACAGATTCAGCAAGGAATATTATCTCTTGTTATGGGAGCTAGCTGAAGGGGCATGCAGCTTGATGTTCCTCCTTGTGTTTATTAGGATTCACTGATGTAAGGCTCTTGCACTCAGGGCTGGCAGTTTATAGCTTGGATTCCTTAAGCAGCAAATAAAAAATTAATGCATCTCCTGCATTCTGTACATATCTTACATTCTGACAGACAAACAGATATTCATACACCAACATAGTTGTAAATAGACTCTCAAAGGTAAATTATGAAAAACAAGAAGAAAGAAAAACTGTAATGCACAAGTCTCCTTGGATATTAAAGATGCAGTTGGCTACAAAGCAGTCATGCACCAATAATGAAGGCTGCCAGCGATCCCTCAGGCCTTCCCTAAATTTGCCTTGCAACTGCAAAATATGAAATGAAGTTCCAAAGGAAAAAAAAAATCTTTTTCAGTCATAACAACAAACTCAGATTAACTGGAAATTAATCTATAGAAATAAAGAGAGTTAAAATAGAGCAGATTACATGTAAAACAAAGATCTTTCATGAGCATTCTTTAGAGGATAACATATTCCAATACATTGTTATCCTTACAAAAATAATGGAAAAGAGATACAATGAGCTGGTATTAAACAAGAGCAGACAAATTGAATTTCCTGATGAGTGGGCAGGGAACAGCAAGTAGAAAAGATTATGTTTGGGATACTGCTCCATGGTTCATGCATAAAGGCCATTGCATCTGACATGAAATGTCTATTTTTATATTACAGATTATTCAGGTGGGGAGAAGGGTTTGAGAGTCATAAAACTACAGGACGGTTTGGGTTGGATGGGACCTCAAAGCCCACCCAGTCCCACACCTACCATGGGCAGGGACACCCTCCAGGGTGCCCAAAGCCCTATCTAACCTCACCTCAAACCCTGCCAGGAATCCAGGGGCAGCTACAGCTTCTCTGGGCATCCTGTGCCAGGGCCTCTCCACCCTCACAGGGAAGGATTTCTTCGTAATGTCTAATCAAAATGTCCCCTCCTTCAGTTTATAAACTCACAACACAGCTCACACACTGGCAGCAAAAAGCACTTAAAGCTGTCTAATGATGTCAGTTGGAAGATGTTTTCAGTGTTTACTGAACGAAGTTTAAGGTTACCAATGAAAAACTAAATATGTGTTAGTTAACAGTATATGTTCAAACAACTACTAAATAGCCCTTAAGTGGGCAGATTTGGGACTGTTTTAATGGCTCCTTTAAATCAATATTTGGATACCAGAATAAATGCACATGCCTAATTCAGGTTATTCCTGAAAGGGACAGAGAGCTTACACACTAACAAAACTGTATTGTTGTCTTCACAAAACCAAACAAATTTAAACCCAGCAAAACCAATCTTAGCTTCTGTGGGTAGTATCTGAGCAGAGAAACCAAGGCCCACAGTGGATGAACTATTGTTTTGTTAAAAAAAACCAACAAAACAAATCTTCCTTTTATCAAGGAAAAGACAATTCAATAGGTTGACACATGAAGCCCTGGCATCACCATGATGAAAGCACAATCCATTAAATTCTTTTCAAGGAAATCACTCTAGAGGAAATCTGTAAGATCTGCTGGTACAAAACCCTAAATCCAGTAGAAAAAAACCCACATACTTTCCTTAAACAACAGGACCTTGACTATGATGTGTTGAAAGGTTTCAAAGTTTCTGGTTTGAAATTTTCAACCAATTTTAACAGAGGGTGTGAGAAATACACACAATAGAGTGTATACTGATGCAAAATATTTAAATAATGAAATTTAATTGCATGGATATGAAAGATTTTGCATGCTGATGGAGTATCAGATTAAAATGTTCCAGAGGTTGTGTGACATTACACTCCAAAGAAATAGTAAATGTGAAAAAAACCCCGTAACACTGAAAAGATAGGCTTATTCATCTACAATTTTATTCTGGAGGTTTCCTACACCGCCCACTTCATGCTTCATATTGTCTTTTGACAGGATAATCCAATTCTATTAGCTTGTTGTTCCTAAACATGATAAGCAAGTAAATATGAACTTAAGGAAGTGGATGAGCTATAATTTACTACAACATCAGCAAGCTAATTGAAGATGCAATAATGCAGTGATCAATCTGAAATCACAATTAAGATAAACATGGATTCAAATTATCAAATTATTTTAATACGATACATGAACAAACAAAATGATGAGGCTAAGACTCTATGGAACGTGTTTGCAGCTGACTGGAGGGAAAACAGCTTCCTTCCAACCATGACAGTGGGGTGCATTAAGAGCATGGCCAGCAGGTCAAGGGAAGTTATGCTCACTCTCTACCCTGCCCTGGAATATTGCGTTCAGTTCTGGGCTCCCCAGTTCAAGACAGACAGGGAACTACTGGAGAGAGTCCAGCAGAGGCCTGTGAGGACAATCAGGGGACTGGAGCATTTCTCATATGAAGAAAGGCTGAGAGAGCTGGGGCTGTTTACCTTGGAGAAGAGAAGACTGAGAGGGGATCTGATTAATGCTTATAGAAATCTAAAGGGTGGATGTCTACTGGAAGGGGACAGACTCTTCTCAGTGGTGGCCAGTGACAGGACAAGGGACAACAGGATCATATGGGAACACAGACAGTTCTGTATGAACACGAGGAAACAACTTTACTCTGAGGATGGCAAGCACTGGGACAGGCTGTGCAGTAAGCTTGTGGAGTGTCCTCTGGAGATACTCAAGACCTGTCTGGACATGATCCTGCGCAACCTGCTGTAGGTGATCCTGCTCTGAAAGGGGGGCTGGACTAGATCTCTAGAGGTCCCTGCCAACCCTACCCTTCTGTGATTCTGTGAATGGCAGCTTTTTAGAAATACGTTAGGTGGAGCTGTAAGCATCTGGAGCCTGCAAGAATAGGGGTCTCTCAGACTTACAATCTTGCAGGAGGAAGTCTGAGTCAGTAAGCTTTACTGGTTTACAAGGGGTTTTCAACATATGAATTAAACCCACAGCTTAATTAATGCTACAGTCAAAATCCCAAACCATGCCAGGTTTCCAGAGTGGAATGAGGATTCAAAATCCTCACTTAAATATTATAAACTTCCAAGATAATGCCTGGGAATAACCATATTACTCAGACTTGCTGCCACCAGCACTGAATGCAGAGTCCACTTACAACTATGAAATGGAAAATTGAAAAAAAAAAGGTTTGAATCCTGTTCCTTTCTTAGATCAGGAAAAATCTCAGTGGTCTAGACCCTGTTTTCCTATATTGCATCTGAAAGTATTGATCAAAGGCATTATTATTGTGAAATATGACATCTGTTGCTTTTACCACGTCCACAAGGGCAATCACGTCACTACAGAAACAAGACCTGTCTGAAACAAACCCCAACCTCATCTATGCTGCCTGGTATTTCTATGCTTGCCTACTGTGAAGTGCTTCAAACACACTGGGATTCAGTTTAATTTCTTGAACTATTATTTATTTTTACATCTTTCGCATACCTTCCAAAAGTCATCCTTACCTTTTATGTCACTAATGGCGTAGCTAATTACCTAGCAATACTAACAGGTTGTTAATGCAGTTGACAAGTTACCACTCCTGTGTGAGTTCTTTTGCTTCCAGTTGCATTACTTAGAAACTTTCCTAGACTACACATAATTCCTGATTTGTTGAACACTGAGATTTAAATAATTCTTCTCAGCACTAGCTGGATGTATACACTCAGATGAGAATTTAGAGACCTCACAAAAAGGGGTTTTGTGGGGGTTTTTGGGGTAGAGGAGAGGAAGGACTAGCTATGTGCTGCCTGTTAATAAGGACAATGTTTCACGTTTGATAGCACCTCTTGGGAAATTTCACTGCAGAAAATACTTCAGGCTCATTATTCTTTATTTTTTCATAACTTCTTGCTAGCCAGAAACTGTTATCTTTCAGACTACATTAAAGAGCTGTTACTTTTTAGGCAGAAGGGAGAAACTGTATTCCCAGACGAATAACCAGGGAGAACAATGAATAAATACAACCTTCCTTTCAAACCACTCCTGAATTATAAACTCAATTTATGAGTTTGAAAGCTGGGAATTTAGCCTATGTATTGCATTTCATAGTAAATCATATGTTTATTATGTATTAATTTATGTATTGTATATTCATTGATTTATAATATTGCAACTAGTGACCTGCTGTATTCAAGGGACATGTCAAGAAAGGAGCAGAAAAAACCATCCCTGAGTCATGGAGCTTGAAATTTTCCTTGAAGCAAGTTACAAGCAAATAATGGAAAGAAGAAAAGGTCTTACAGGTACATTTAAACTCAGGATGCCAAATCCACTGGGGTGAAAGTTTTTTCTTATGAAGGCAATGTAAACGATGTTTTGGTTCCTGGCCGGTACAGGGTATGGATCTTAAAATCCTGAAAGACTAGTGTACTGACCACACAGTAAAAAGTGTTTAGTTTATTGATTATTTAAGGTCTTATCATCTGGGGGGATTTTCACTTTCTGGATCTTGTAATACAGGTTTACTGCAAAAGATCCCAGCCACACAGTAATGATCAATCAACAGTCAGTGTTGATTGAAAAGGGCAGTTGATTCCTGTCTTTTACAAGAACCCATTTCTCATACAGCCAGTTTAAGAGTTACTCACATCTGCTTAAATATTTGCTTACAGTAGAATACCACTCTTTCTCTTTAAGTGCATCTATTGTGAAATTTAGAGATGTAATTCCTCATTCAAAGAACTGCATTTACACAAATGGTTTCTAGATGAGGGACACAGTCACCAATGATAAAGCTGTCTACTAGATATTAAAAAAAACCCCCACCAACTACTACATTGAAAGAACAAAGCTTCTCTGCATTTAATAACTCATTGTTATTGCTTCAAATTTTACTCAATTATTCTTACAGACATTAGTACAACATTTGTTTTTCTAGGCTCAAAATTGACCTTTAAGACTATCAACATTAATAGGGGAGCCCACAGAGCCAAAAAATTCTGGAACATTTAAGAACAGTGTAAGATAAATAAACCTTTCCATGGAATGCTGAAGTATGTATTTCATACAGCTTCAGGAGGTGCACAATCTGATGAAAACCAAGTTTATGTCCATTTCCAAACAGAGGGCTGGCAGATTTGGTGGATATTTTTAAACACTTTACCACCAACAGAAACAAACATTCAGAAAGTGACAAACTAAAAATATTTCACATCATTTGATATAAACCCTGTGAGACAGCAGGTTAAAGTGAAAAAACAAAACAGAAAAGAACAAACTGGCACCTTGCTTCAGGCAACTGATTAATTATTATCTGATAAGAGCCTGAAACTTTATCAAAACAAAATGTATCAGGTTTCAATTGTCCTCAAGGACAACAGAAATTCCTGTTTACCTTCAATGGAAGAAAGGACTAAATCAATAAAAAATAAACCATATTTCTTCTTCAAAATAGTACTAAATGTAAATGGCATATTATTATTCAGTTAATCTACTATTTTAACTGCAGAGAGGGGGAAAAAACCCCCAACCAAACAATCCTTATTGTTACTTTTGATTCATTTTTTCTGTAATCATCAGCTCCAAGAGAAGAATAAATATCCTCCTTTTTTCTCCAGGCTTCATTCTGAATCGTGTTCCATTTGCAAAGGCAAGTCATGTTGAAGTGCTTTACTTATTTCTTGTGATATGCCTTGAATACAATGAGGTTATCAAGACATACTTAAGCACAAAATCAAAGTAGTAAACAGAGACAGAGGTGATACAAGTACCAAGAAAAATCTAGTTAAAAGCTCACTTCAAAGTTTTAAATATTCTACCTCACCCTGGGAGGAAAGAAGAAGAAGAAAATGAAAGGACTGAGCAAGATGCAGGACAGCCACGAGGGACAATATTTCTAACTGTAAGAGGCAAAGGGGTAAAGTGATGCAAACTTTATTTCCTTGGCTCACTACACCTTTGGCTTTAATTATGTTTCCTGTGAAAATGGTCAGAGAAGCTTGGGGATAAGAGTGGAGCAGATATAGAATTATAAATAAATAATTGAACAAACAAACCCTGTTTCTTCTATCTCTGTCTCTAGGTTGATTCACAGTATTGCAGCTCAATGAACTGAAATGGCCCACAAGGAATGTTTGGTTAGGTGCTTGGTCAGAAGTGCTGTAAATTTATCTGGCTACTTGCAGTCATATGATGGACAGTTTTAATAGTGTCAGACTGTGAACTCTTACCTATGCAGTGATTTCTCCTCCTCTTAACATCAGAAAAATGACAAAAGAAACCCCTATTTCTCTCTCACACAAAGGTAGGCAGATGCTGATAAAAACTAAGCACAAAAGATTAATTTGGTATTTGTCTAGAAACTGTACCTGGGCAGCTTTAAAGACAGTTATAGATATTTTGCTCGTTGTTTTATAAGTCAGTTTCTGGGAAAAGTATAGAAAGAGTTCAATATAGGTATTGATTGATAGGCAATCAATATGACTCTCAAAGAAACCAAGAAAGTTCAGTTACTGTAGCAGCCCACATGGCTTGCTTATAATTTCCTTTCCTACTGTTGTTTAGGGAAAACAAAAAAAACCCTTATTTATATGGAAAAATTTGTTGGAAAATAACTTGAAGAGAAACTATTGGACCCAAAGGGAAATCACTGTATTGCTGATACACTTTGATCAGAAGAATGAAAGATGAAAAAACAACATTGACTGTTCCAGAATTTTTTCCCCTCACACTCTCTACATCTTGTCATTCAGCCTAACAACTTCTGAATGCTTAGACCATGTGGAACTGCATTTATTAAACACTTTTCCTGTCCAACTTGCAGAAGGCAAGCGATCAGAAAGGATGATGCAGAGTTTTTTTTTTAAATTAAGTAATCAAAACTGGGCATTCTCTTCCATTTGATATATGGCATTTCCTCTAATGACCCAGTTTAACAAGGTTTTCAAAAGACTGGCTGTTACCTTAACATGAAAACAGCTTGCTAAGAGCACTAGAGCACTATAAGAAACGCATCCATCTCCAAACATACTTTTAGATGTATGTATACAGACACATACCAACACACAGAGAGAATTTCCCCTGTGACCTGGGGATGTGCATTCAGAATATATTCCTGATTCAATTCTTCTGGATTAATCTTTAAAAACATTCATATATATTCCATCTTTTTCAAATACACTAGCTGAACTGCATAAAAGAAAGTTTTGGGAGGTTTTTTTGAGCTTTGATTGCAAATGACAAAGAAAAATTGTCATTGCAACCAACCTCTTTAGTCAGTATTCTCACTTGTACACAGCAGAGTCATACGCAGTCACAGGGTAAGCAGTGGGAAATACAAGTAATGTCTGTCATACAAAGCAATAAAACACAAGTCAAGATTTTCTGAAGGGGTATGTTTAATTCTAAACACTCACAAAGACCAGTTATCTTGATTTATATACACTACAGTTCCAATTAAAACACAGTGTGTATGTTAAGCATTCCTGGTGGGTGACTGACCTTTAAGGGAAACCTACTCACAGCCAAAAATCACTCATCCTGCCATGCAGAAAGCTGAGGAGGTGGGAAGGGGACAGCTTGGCTGAACAGAGAACTCCTGACAGAGCTCTGACACAAGAGAAACATGGAGAAGTGGAAGGACTGCTCTACTATCCAGGAGGAATACTGCCCAGGGATTGAAGTAATTAAGAAAGTCAAAGCTCAGATGGAGATAAAACTGGCAAGGGATGTGAAAAGCAATGAGAAGGGCTTTTATAGCTCCAAGGACAGACAAAGGAAGATTAAGAGGCTGAGGTACTCTGTGCCACCTTCGTCTCAACCTTTGCCACCACTGTCTCACAGGCAGTTTGGGCAACTGATATTGCTGTAAGGCCCTCTATTTCATCAAACAGTTGTGTGACTCAAGGGACATGTCCAATGCACTGAAAAGGCAAATAATATGTTCATCTTCAAGAGTAAAGAAAGCTTGGTGAACTACACACTAGCCTGCTATCACTTCTGTTTTCAGGAAAATCACAGCAATTCCTTCTGGAAGCGATATCAGGTAGATAAAGGACAAGAAGGTGACTTGAAATACCTGGATTGGACTTAATAAGGGTAAACTATGCCTGAGCAACCTGCCTTCTCCAACTGGATGACTGGCTTTGTGGATGAGGGGAAGGCAATAGGCCCTGTTTACTTTGGCTTCAGCAGTCATCACTACAGTCTCCCTCAGTGGCGGTATCTTCATCCACAGAAATACTCAAAACTCAGTTTGGCAAGGTCCCATGCAGCTTGCACTATTTTCTACACTAACCCTGCTTTAAGCAGAACATCAAACTCAACGATCCTCTTAGTGCCTCCCTCCACCATAAATTTCCTTATGATTCTATGGTAGTTCTTGTCATAAATGTTCACACCAAAAATGTTAGAAACAAAACCAGAAGCAGCATCTAAAGGACTTATAAACCTGAGGCTGAAATTGCTAGTAGCAGAAGGAACAAGCCTTATTAATTGACAGACACTAGGATTAACATAGAAGAACACCAAACAGGAAGAAAATATCTGGAGTTATACTTGTGCTAATTTTGGATGGGACAGAATTGCTTTTCCTTATTCCTCTGATACAGGCGCTGTGTTTTAGATTTGTGCTGAGAATAGCACTGATGTTTTCCTTATTGCTAAGCAGTGGTTACACAGAGCCATGGCCTTGTGTGCTCCTTGTACCACCCCACCAGCAAGTAGCTGGGGGTGCACAAGCAGTCAGGAGGGGACACAGCTGGGACAGCTGACCTCAACTAACCAAATGGATATCCCATAATACATGATGTCATGCTCAGCCCAAAACTGGGGAAGGAGGAGGAAGAGGCGGAACATTGAGATTGATGATGTTTGTATTCCCAAGTAATTTATATGTGATGGAGCCCTGCTTTCCTGGGGATGGTTGAACACCTGCCTGCTATGAGAAGTGCCATGAGAAGTTAATTCCTTGCCTTGCTTGTGTACACAGCTTTTGCTTTCCCTATTGAGCTGTCTTTATCTCAATCCACAACTTTTCTCACCTTCACTCTTCCGATTCTCTCCCCCATCCCACCGGCGAAGAGTAAATGCACGGCTGAGTCATGCTTAGTTTTTGGCTGGGGTTAAACCATGACAATACTTCAGTCATTTACAAGAACACTAAAAGAAGTTAATGGGACTACTTTGAGAAAGTATGTAGGAATAATTGTACTATGAGCTGGACATGTTTAATACATATGCATGCTCTAGGGCATAACAGGAGATGCTCTGCATCCTCAGCCGTTTCTGATCGCTGCTGAATTCTTACCCGTGGTTAAGACTTGTTTTTATAGTAAATTCCACAGATTAAATGAGTTTCAGTGATCTCTGATTTTTTTTTTCTTTGAACTTAAAATCTGATGTCATTTTTTCCTTTTGGGAAATGTCTCACAAGCAGCAAAATGTTTTGGAAAAATCCTGATTTCTTTTTTAGTGATATTTTTCCTTATTGAAAATAATAATTACTGCACTGTGAACTTCTAATACTTGCCCAAGGCCTTCCTCAAATGTCTGGAAAAAATTAAATCCCTAAACAAGAATCTTTATGCCACTAAAGTCTACAAAGTTCTGCTCTAGTGAATAAATCAAGAAATTATCAAAAACCATAATTATGATTACTATTAGTACTACTGTAAACATCTGAAGAAGTGAATTGACTGAGGCATAAATGATGCTAAGGAAAAGAAAGGGTCTCCTTAAGATACATAAGCCTCAGTTTTACCTTTTTTATGCAGAAGCATTACTATTTAAATTAGTATGCATCAAACACATGGTCCAAGTTCATTCCCTTATTTAACAACCTTTTTTTTTAAAAAAAAAAGAGGCTTAGAAGATAAAAGGAAAGATAAAAATTTGAAAGACCATAGCATCAGGAGGATATAATTAACTATTTAAATGAACATGTATCACTGGAACAGTATTCTAGCAAATTGTCCACTTTCTTAAACTACAAAGTAATGGAGAAATTCACCCTACCTTTCTAGAAACTGAGAAAAGACTATTTGCAGTATGTCTTTTCTATCTGGAATGAAATTTTAATGTTCCAAACCAGAATACAGAACTTGAAAGTTTGGTCTTGATAAACTAAATGTATTTATAGAGACTTAGTCTTTGGGATAATTTTCCAACCTAGAAAAGCTTTTTTTTGGCAGTCAGTTTGTTATTGCTCTTCAGTAAAACACAAATATCACAGGAATATCCTAAGAGCCAGCAAGGAGAGGTGTCGAGCTAACAAGGAGGGTACCATACCAGACCTTGTTCTCACCAACCAGGGAGGGACTGGTGGGGAACTTGAAGGTATTTAACATCTTTGTCAGCAACATGGACAGTGGGATTGAGTGCACCCTCAGCAAGCTTACTGATGACACCAAGCTATTTGGTGTGGTTGACATGCTGGAGTAAAGGGACGCCATCCAGAGGGATGTTGCCCATGTGAACCTCATGAAGTTCAACAAGGCAAAACACAAGGTCTTGCACATGGAATGGGACATTCCTAAGCACAGCAACAGGCTGGGTGGAGAATGGATTGAGAGAGAAGACCTCAGGAGGAGGACTTCAGGGTGTTGGTGGATGTGAAGCTCAACATGAGCCAGCAATGAGCACCTGTGGCCCAGAAAGCCAATTGTATCTGGGGCTGCCTCAAAAGCAGCATGACTAGAAGGTTGAAGGAGATGATTCTGTCTCTCCACTCTCATGAGTCCCCAGCTGGAGTACTGCATCCAGCTCTGCAGTCCCCAGTAATGGACAGGCATAGACCTGTTGAAGCAAGTCCAGAAAAGGCCATGAGGATGATCAGAGGGCTGGAACACCTCTCCTATGAAGACAGGAAGAGAAAATTGGGCTTGTTCAGCCTGGAGAAGAGAAGGCTCCAGGGAGACCTTACAGCAGCCTTCCAGTCCCTAAATGGGCTACAGGAAAGCTGAAGAGGGACTGGTTACAAGGGCATGGAGTGACAGGACAAGGGGGAATGGCATTAAGCTGAAGGTCAGATTTAGATTAGATATAAGGAAGAAATCCTTCCCTTGGAGGATGGTGAGGCGCTGGCACAGGCTGCCCAGAGAAGCTGGCGCTGCCCCTGGATATCAAGGCCAGGTTGGATGGGGAATTGGACACCCTGGGCTAGAGGGGGGTGTCCCTGCCCATGGCAGGGGGTGGGACTGGGTGGGCTTTGAGGTCCCTTCCAACCTAAACCAGTCTGTGATTCTGTGACCATACACAGGTTTGTAGAAAATCCAAAAGCAGAAAGGCTCCCAGTCCCTGAAACATCTGGTGGATTTGTGACCTTGGTTCAGAGTAACAATACTTTATGTGCTGCAATGTGCTAATTTTCTGAGTGTATTTACAGCATAAATTGAAATGGTTTGATCAGGACATGACAGCCTCATACCAAGGACTATAGTGATGTAAGCATGAGGTTACTGCAACCCTTAGTAACAAGTGACCACTAGTACACAGATACAGAGTACCTAACAGAAGGAGGCCTTATTCTGGATTTGTACATAGCTACTCCTTGTACCAAAATTTTGAAGAGAAGTCCATTCAAACTGATTAAGTATGTAAATGAAATACAGAAGACAGATTACATTTGAAAAAAGCAGAGCAGTTCCAATCTGCTGAAAACGTACAAAACCTGCTTGCTCGAGATCAAATCTAGCAGAAGAAAAAGATTCAGAACACCTTCTGTAGTCATCTGTGCCAAACATTTCCACACCAGCCTCCTCCCCTCCTATTAAACAACAACAACAAGAAAATAATCAAGGCAAGACTGTTGTCTGCTTTGAGCACTGGGTAGCACTCAGAACAACACAGGCATTTGTGCACTCATGTATAAAGAGCAAAATAAAGGAGATGCTGGCAAATCAAACCCAGATACTATTTCTCAGCATAAATGATTAGGGTAGTTTATACAATTTATAAGACTGTTCCATATCCATGGAAAAGCATGTGCAGAAGTAAAATGCAGAAACATGTATACAGCATTAGCCAGAGGATTATGTGTAAATAACAATTAACAGTAGCTGGCACAAGCAGTCTCAATACCTTCATTACTCTGATTGCTATTTCAGTGCTTAAAGATGAAGTTAACACTGCTTTAATTTTTAACAGCTTCCTAAATACATCATATATCCATTATATGAAAGGCTGAAGGATGGAATAAGTATTTACTGCTCTATAATGTTAGTCTAGAAAATATAAAGGTATTATACCTTGAAACAGAAAACTACCCTTTGTATCTCTCAGAATTCATCTCTGACCGGTAATCAATAAACAGGGATAAAGCGTAGTCAGAGATTGCATTTCATTTCCTTATCAAAATTATTAGCAACAACTAATTGCACAAAAAACACTGAAAAGTACAAGTGTTACTGAAATCAAAATATGAAAACATGCATTACTAATACTACAACATATAGTCCAAAGATCATGACACTAAGGAAAGTCAATAGTTTAATTACTATCCCCAACTTTTAAAAACTCTGAAGAACAGCTTTTTGCTGTGAAATGAAGATCTTTTACATCTGATTTGGTAACACTCTCAGCCTTGAATGCAACACTTCACTCTTACAGAATTACCTACACAAACATATTTTAAACCTGTAACAATGGTCATTTCATCTGTTCCTGGAACGATGATGTACACAAAGTCATTTCTTTTCTGCCTTTGGTTCATTTGTAAAGGCCACAAAAAAATTCGAGCTTTGTTACTAGAACTACTGACTTTCTATTTAATTTCTCATGTTCACACACTCAAATACCACTCCCTCCCAGGTATTACTCCAAAGCATTACATTGAGTCACATAAATATTCTCCCTGGCACTTCAATTATAATCACCAAAGACCAACAGGGCATCAGCCAGGTCTTCCTTCCTTAAAAGTAAGCAGTCAGAAGTATTTTCATTCTAATAAGCCTTCTAGAAAACATTTGCCCTCAAGCTCCTATGCCCTTCATGGCAGTTTAAATACATACTTGAAGACAGATTTTCATCACAATATTTGGACACTGCTAGTCTGAAGTCTGCTTCAAGTAGTTACAATAGAGTAATTTCCAAATTCATTAAAAAAAATTAAACCTTTCATTTATGAAGAAGTAAATGTACCGAAAGATCCAATGGTAACGATGCCTGTTCTTGACAAGGCTTCACACAGATATGTTGGCATCTTACTAATTATCAAAGAACTGGTTAATTGATTATAGGGGGAAAAAACAAGGAATTCAGACAATTTAAAATTAATAGTTAAATATATTGTAATAAAAATTTATAATCAAGGAAACATGGTATGAAAATTATGTTTTAAACTAGTTATTCCTCCACCACACTGAAAGTGAAAGTCCTTGTGACTACACGATAAATTAAGCCAACTACTGGCAACAGACAGAACAGTGAGCCACAGCTGTATGGTAAACGATGGTATTTACAAGTGATGTTAATATTCTCTAGAGACACAATGTGACATTCTAGGCATCTGTTTTCCCTGAACACTTCCTATGGTGCAGCTAATTATGGCTCCCAGACAGCCACTAGGAAGGATGACATTAAACCCATTAAAACCTTAGCTGTTTAAAATGAAATTCTTTAATTCCTCCATAAAAAAAGCCATATCCTGATATCGAACACTCTGGATGACTTGAAATAGTAATATAAGGATCTAAGTGAACTTCATGGGTTCTGTCTGCAACCCATCTTCAAACATCACAGCATCATTAAGGCAGCAGCCAGATCCTAACACATCATGTAGACATGTCCACTCAGGTGTTAATTTAAACAAATTTTTCAGTGTCCTGCCTGTTTGTTGTGTGTCAACCAAGAGGCAAGTTCTTTAAAAGAGGAAAAATAATTTCTAATTATCCATGTGTCTCAAGCTCACTGACAGCTGATTTGCTATGTTACACCTGGAATATCATAGCTATCAGTGACCAAAACCTAAATCATTCTGGAAACTTTCACCTAATTTCCTGCCACACAAAATACAAAGTTAACCACAACATGAAAAACAGTGAGAAAAGGAAATAATTAAAATTGGAAGAAAGAAGAGATAAAAATACATACAATGTTTTGCAGACATTACTTACCAGAAACAGAGTTCTGAAGTTGCTCAGGTCACCAAAGAATTCTTCTATGCTTATTGCTTTGGGATCAAAGGTAAAGTATTCTCCCAGATTTTCATATAATTTAGTCATGTTGTTGTGCATGTTGGACAATTTTTCATATTGCTCTCGGGCACTCTCAGCGAAGCTGTAAGGTTTTGTTAAGGTAAATGATTCAAATGTAATTCAATCTAACAGTAAAAAAAAGAGTCAGGAAAAGTCAATAGAAAGGTTAGCACTGGAAAATCTGCTGGTGCTCTTATCCTTTCAAATATGACATTTTTATATTAAATGTTTACACATCTGCAAGTTCATACCAACATAAGGTGGTGGCACACTCTTCTGTTAAATTATCTCTTTTAAATGGTGAAGATTTGCCACTAATAGACCAT
>VZTU01017487.1:15521-51675 GCA_013400835.1 Zapornia atra | reverse complement strand
GCCCCTAATCATCTTCGTGGCCCCAGTCATCACAACTGAAGTCTGTTCGTGGCTCCTTTGTGAACTGACAAAGCATTTGCTTGACGTTGGGTTCCAAGTTGTACCCCTACTCTTGTGTCCAGCTGCAAGAGAGCAATATGTGTGGTTAAACTCCATATCAATGGTTTATGATCAGATCTGCTGTTGGTTTTATTGCTGCATTTGGAAAAGGCTTCAGAGAAGACTTTGGGAGTACCGACTTTTTTTTTTCTAACCCTTTTTGGGAGGATGCTAGCAGGTCAGAGCTGGACAGTTACCCCCTCTGCAGCTGGTCAGACAGTTAACAAGGAGTTTCACAGAATCACAAGGTAGGAAAAGACCTCTAAGATCATCAAGTCCAACCATTCCCATCCTAAGCTAAACCATATCCCTGAGCACCTCATCTACCCTTTTTTAAACACATCCAGGGGTGGGGACACAGCCCCTCCCGGGGCAGCCTGTGCCACAGCCCCACAACTCTGCCAGGGAAGAACTTTTCCCTCCCATCTGCTCTGACCCTGCCCTGGTGCAGCTTGAGGCCAATTCCCCTTGTCTCATCTCCTGTCCCCTGGCTGAAGAGACCATCGCCCACCTCTCTACACCCTCCTGTCAGGTCAGTGGAGGTGGTGATAAGGTTTGTTTGATCTGGAGATGCAGAGGGGTCCTCATCTCTGCTGTTTTGTGATCCTGCCAGGCAGGACAGTACTTTTCACCTCTGTGATTTGAATTAGGGCAAAGGAAGGACAAACTGTCACTATGAGCTGTTCCAGCCAACTCCCTTCTTCTGTCAACTGCCAACCATGATTTGATGTTTAATTATTTGCATTACATCATTAGTCCTGTACTAGGTGTTGTATGAGGCTAATGATGTGAAGCCTACACTAGGTTTAGACACTGTATGGGCTTCCCTGTCGGGAAGATGTGCTGCAGCATTTGAAGTGCTGAAGAAGGGGAAGCTTGCAAAAACTCCCCTATCCCCTCCCCTTGGAACAGTAAGATACTCAAAGTGTTCATTTAGCCTGCTTATTAAAATATAGTGGTCTTCTTCAGAAGTGCCTCCCTGCACTAGTTAGAATCTCCTTCATGCTTTCTGTGCAGTATATCTGAGCAGGGTATTTCTGAGGAACACCCTGTCCATTGTGTTCTTCCCACTGGAGCAGCCCCGGCAGGACACCACAAGAGACACTTCAGGGGTCCAGTTATTTAGAGACCTTGGGCAGAGCAGGACACATCCGAGTCTGGGCTATCCGGTGCACAGAAGTCAGAGTATCTCTTCTGAAGCTGCCTGGTAATTACAAGCCAGTCTCCTCCCTTGCAGCGCCTGTGGTGAGGGCTGTCTGCTTGTCAGTGCCCTGATGTTATTTCTGCATCCTCGGAATATGTGTACACACATATTTTCACTAGGTCTCTTCCCGTATTCTCCTCTCTGTGCTTCCCTTTAGACCGCAGATAAACTGTCAGGATTGCTTACTGTGGGTGAGGGTGTTGTGTTTTGGAGGGTCTGGCAAGGTTTCTGGCAGAGTACCTGGATGCACGGGAACTATGAAGTGTGGTCTTGCATGTAGCTCCCTCCTGGCAGCAGTGTGCTGGCTGCAGGTACCAGCTGTTAGGGCGGGCAGGAACTGGGAAAGGATGTTCTGGAAGCTGGTGGTAAACCTCTGAGCAAAGTGGGCCAGAAAGGAAAATGGGCAGCGCTGATGGCAGAGCCTCTGTCCTGCGCTCACCAAGTCTGGGTTGAGAGGGTGGAGAGGGAAATCACTTCTCTCAACTCTGTTGGTGTCTCTGCCCTCCTGCTCTTGCACCGGGCTCTGCCTGCAGTGTCTGTGAAGCAGGAGCAGGGCAGGACAGCGGGTGCCCGGGTGCCTTGCTCCTTCTCAGTCCTGACACCTGAACCAAGGCCACCTTAGCCTGGTGGAAGTGAGGTCAGGGACTGGAACTGGGCTCCTTCTGTTCCCGTGGCTGCCCCTACACTAAGAAACTCGGGAGCTGAGCACACTCTGCTGCTTGCCATTTACCCCCCTCTGCAGGGGCTGGGCCTGTCCATGCTGAAAAATGATCCCCTCCAGAAGAAGAAATATGGGCCCTGCTTCTGTGAGGTGCTGCAGGGTGGCCAAACATCCTCAGGAGATAGAGATCGTGTAACTCAGGCGGACCACTGAACTTTTAGGCAGCAATTAGGACTTATGCAGTAACTCTGAGTCAACTAATACATCTGGGTGTTGCCTTGGCACACTTCCGATGGCAAATCCTTCTTGTGTAGGCTTGATGCTCTTACATTCTCTGCTGGCCTCGAGTGCTCCACTTGGAAACCTGATCAAAAGCCTGTGGTGATGCCAAAGGGAGATGTCCCATTGAATTCCCTGGCTTTCCTTTGGTTCTCTAAATCTGCAGGTGAACCCAGGCAGTTTCTTTGATGCCTTCTTCCCCAATGGATGAAGTAATTATGACTTCTGTGCAGCAGGCTAATAGCTCTGAAGACTTTAGTCAGGCCGATTAGCAACTGTGTTTTAATAAAAAAAAAGGTCTTGTAAATCCTTCTGAATTGCAGCCCTAATTACTCTGCAGCCTGATGTGCAGCAATTGCAAAGCTAATAGGATCACCTGAATCCAGTTAATGAATCCTCTGTTAGGGCTTGCTGTGACTCACAAGATGCATAGTGTTTCTTCTGGTCTCCCCTGCCCTATTCCCTGGTGAATATTTATGCTTTGTATTGCCAAAGGTAAGGAGGTGTGTGCCTGAACTTTGAATGAATTAACTTAAAAGATATGTGCATCCTTCCTCTTGTTATTTGAAGGGACTCCGGGGATCGAGAGCCTGGGGTTTTTTGCTTTGGTTTCAAGGTGAATTTGTTCAAGAAGTTATCAGTAGCTGCTAATGCCTGATGGCTCTTTTCAGGCTCGTAGGTTTTGGTGAGAAAGCTGTTCAGTTCTGTTCCCTGTTTCCTCTGTACCAGTCTGCATCTCTATTAGAGAACAGATTGAGGAGAAATGTACTTCCTCCTTGCTGGCATTTTAAGGTACTTGTTCTTGTATCAGGAAAGGAAAAAACCCATCAATCTGGAAGTAATTTGCTTTTTTGGAACGCTTTTTCTTTCTGTTTCAACCATTGTTATGTGAACTTGATTATGTTTGCTGGCTGCCCCACCTCCATCTTTCAGAAGGAGAAAGGTGTATTAACCCTAAATCCAAGTTCTTCCATTTCTGACAAAGTCGTCAGCTGGTGATCTGGATTTGGAAGGCTCGGGAGTGAGACTCTGGGCAAGCAACAGGCACCCAATACTGTTGGTTTCAAGGTGCCTTTTTCTTTTACAGGTAGAGGTTCTAGACAGTTTGGGGCTTCCTGGCAGGCTGCTGCATGAAAGGTTCAGCCTTGGTCAGGGATAAACAAAGGATTGTTTGAGCATGGCCTTTCAAAACTTCCCTCCTCGTTGATTTCTTGTTTTAAATGTGCCGTGTTTCCTGCACAGATGTATAGGATTAACTCCTTGTTTAGGCAGACTATATGATGTGTCTCTGACCATGCACCCTGTAACTACCATAATAGGGGGGAAGCCTGTCTGACGAATGTAGTGGCAGGAAGCAAGGTAAACATCTAAAGGATGTAATAGATTCAGCTGGGTAGGACATAGCAGCATACCATCAGAAGGACTTGACACCAGGTACATTTCTGGTCCAGTAAGCTCCAGTGCAGTCCTTTACTGGACGCAGTGCAATGAACCATTTGTCCCAGCTGCTCATAGAGTTGGGACTTGTGGAAGAGTGCAGATGTAAGTCCTGGGACCGGCTGTCCCCCAGCTGTGGGGGTATTGCTGCAGGCCAGAGGATGCACAGAGCAAATCTTTCTCCTTCCCACTGCTCACACCACAGACGATTTTATATATGGGTCAAGTTGAAAAGCTCACCTCGTTGTGAGGGTGTTAGTAGAGGATATTGGACTGGGGGGTTTCAGTGGCTTAATTAGATCTCGGTCTCAGGAACTTGAAGACCTTGGGTATGAGGGGAAAATGCTAAAGTACACAAGTGTTGCAGTAGAAAAAGATGAATGAAGTTGCAGAGGAACTGTGCAAGTGTTTATTGTACACTGGCCACAGATTTCAGGCCAGTCTGTTACAGGGGAGGGAATGGCACCATTGTAAAACTTCATTTTTAAGCACGATTTAGAGAAAAAGGAAAAAAAAAAAGGCTTGGGTGATGTTCAGAAGGTGAAACAAAATCAAGCCCAGCAAATCTGCTTGACAAGGATGGGGAGAGCAGCAGAGGTAGTGCTGGAAGGTTTGTATGCTTTCCTGGGCATTAGAAGCGCGCTATCATCTCTGTGGATGCTTCTGCCTCGCTGGGACATGCAAAAAGCCTCTTGTGAGCAATGGGCTGAACGTGAGAAGAAAGGAGTGCAGTTTGTCTTGGAGTTTTAAATATTACAGTGTCAGGCTTTTGTGTGTCTGGCTCTCCCCTGACAGTTCAGGGCCTGTTCTTTGAAAGCTCGTCTCATTTCTGGTATTTACAGGCATTTATCCTCAGATCTCTGTGTTGGGCTTCGTTACTGGGGCTGGATTAGGGATGTAGGTGCTGTAGCATGGGTTGATACTGGTTTTGATTGCCTATGGAGAGGTTTTTGTAGGATTTGGTTTTGTTTTGTGGTTGGGTTTTGGATGAAATGGGTAATGTGTTCTGGGGCTGGTGCTAGCTTGGCTCTGACCTCTGACACCAGGTGCTTTGGCAGTTGCACTAGCTAGGTGGTTTGGGGAGAAAGGGAATGCTTGTGCTCCTTCGCTGCCTCCCAGAAGGTCAGATGGTTTTCTCATGGTGGTGGCTGGGTGGAAGTCACCTCTCTCCTTTTCCTCAGGCAGAGCAGAGGTCAGCTGTCTCGCTTCCATTTCCCTTAGTGTTGCTGACAAATATTTGTACTTTTGGAAGCTGAGTGCAGGAAGATAAAACCTCAGGCCTGTCAGCTTTTGGAGAGAGTGAGAACTGGCTGCTTCCCACATGCTGCCTGTGGGATTGGTTCACATGGCTGCGCTGTGCTTGGGCAGTGCCTTGCCCTTCCCTAGAAGATGCTCCAGGGCCGCGGGAGCTCTTCTTTCAGGAGCTGGGCTTGAAGGAGCGTGGCTGTCTGCTGGGGAGAGGCAGGACCTGGGGACCAGGAGGGATGGAGTGTGTTCCTGGCTCCATCTAACTTTAGTTGCCTGGCCTCAGTGTCTCAGTGTGACAGCCCGGTGTGACAGAGCTGTGTGTGCTTGATGCTGCCGGTCAGCAGCAGACTCTGTCCTTGCTCCACATCACGATGGCAGGCCAGACCCTGCCTGGCACCGCTTTGCCAGAGGCTAGTCCCAAATCTGTCCCACCTGAGTCCTCACAGCAAGGCTGGAGGGGGAGCTGTCACAGGGAAGCTCCCATCTCTCTTGCTCTGAACCTACCGTGGGAGTCCTTGGCATGCCCCTGAGTGGGACAAAGATTGCAAATCCTTACCCTAACCTATGGGGAAAGTATTCATGAGGCTTTCATCTTTGGAAAATGCACTGGGTTCTCTGGATGAAAGAGCTATTATTTACCTATCAACAACATAATCCCCCTCCCTCCTACGGATCGCAGGCAGGCTCCCGGGGCAAACGGCACTGTAATTAAGAACAAATATTTACTATGAAGGACTAGCTGAGGCCTGGCTGGGCAAGCAGCCATGAGCCTTGTCTGAACTTGCCTTCTGTTTGTTCCCCTTTGAAAGCAAGGAGTCAAAGTCTTTTGTTAGAGGAGTGTTTGTGAGGCACAAGATGGTGGGTTGGGCTTCCAAGGCAGCCAGGAGCCACCAGGCTGTTTGTCCCAAGCCTAGGAAATCCCCTACCAGTTACTTGCAACCAGAGGCACTTCACTTTGTTATGGGTTGCTCTTGAGCAGATCCGCAAGTGAGGGTGAGCACAGAGATAGACCTGCATCGGGGAGCAGAGCTGGTGCTGTGCTAAAGCAACTCCGTGGAAATACTTGTCTGCTCTAAAATCACAAATTAATTCAGGCTTTGTTTGCATCTACTTTCCCTTTTGAATTCTGTTGCAATTCTAGAGTTTCCTTCCCAGGACTCAAGCCCTGGTGTTTAGATGTGAGGGAGCCTGGCTGCTGGAGAAAGCTCGTCCTTACACAATCCTGGGACTGTTCCACAGCTCCAACTCACAGCCTACTCACCTGCCCTCTGCCACTAAGATCAACAGCAAGGAGGGGTGACAGGGATCTTGCTCATCTTCTGGCGAGGCTGGGCAAGCTGAAAATTAATAAATAAGTCAATTGTGAGTAACAGAAACAATTGCAAGGATGTGGTGTGTGGTTCAACTAGCTATCGCTGCTGTGGCAATGCAACAAGGCATGTGATTAGAGTGGGAAATTGCTGTAGCAATACCAAGATTTACAGCCTGAGTCCCATGGCAGGACTAGATGTGAGAGATATAGACAGACACGCAGAGCTTGCAAAGGACTGAGCGAAGTGTCTGAACAGGGCATGAGCTTCCAAGGGTGCCAGGGAAGCCATGGAAGGGACTGGAGAAGTGCCCTGCAGCATGCTCTGTGTGTGCTGTAAAACTCACGGTCTCAACTTGTCAGAGAGTTTGAAGAATATGTCACCAGCCGGTCTGATTTAAGAGAGGGGGTTTTTGTTTGTTTGTTCCTCCTTGTCGTAGGAATGGTCATGTATTCTCAGCAGTGAAGCAGCTGAAAACAGGGCCCGCAGGTGCCTCTGCTCGTGGGCTGAACCTAACCTGCCTGGAGCTCTGATCTCAGAGAGCTGCTCAATGAATTAGATACCTGGTTTGGGTTTTTGAAATAAACTCCTTTGTTTTTTTTAAGTTTATTTAAGGCTTTACTCTGAACGTGTCTCTTGTTTGTTTGGGGCCTTAGGCACAGGAGCAGGGACAAGGCAGGGGGTCATCTGCTACATGGGGTCCATGAGGGTGGAAAGAGGAGAGGCTCTTAGCCATGAGCTGGGCAGTCACAGAAGAGCAAAGAAATGAGCTA
The DNA here is from genome assembly GCA_013400835.1 of Zapornia atra. Taxonomy (NCBI): domain Eukaryota; kingdom Metazoa; phylum Chordata; class Aves; order Gruiformes; family Rallidae; genus Zapornia; species Zapornia atra. The sequence continues at coordinate 44,664 of VZTU01017487.1, read as the reverse complement.
GAGAGGTTCTGCCCACTCGACATGAGTGCGAGTGCTCCTTAAGAAGGCACAAACAGCTTCAGCCATGCCTCATGTTGTGATTTTACCAGTGCCCACCAGCTGTGTGTGCCCGTCTGATGCGCGCAGGGGGGACGTGGCTGTGCAGCCACTCCAGCTCTTGTACTGTCACCAGTGTGTCTTTGCTGCTGAACCCCAACCAAACCCGTAGCTCTCGTGGAACTGCTTTTTGCATTAAACCCACACTGTCTTGGTTCATGAGTGTGTGCAATTTTGGCTTTGGTGTCCAAAATAAATACCAGCAAAGCTGTCAGGTCTCTGGTTTGGCTTCAACAAAGTTGTCGTCCGTTCCAGTGTGTCTTGTGCATATGGGCTGTAGGAGGGGAGCTCTGCTTTTGTCATCTTTGCCAGCAAGTCAGACATCTAGTTTCCCTCTGCCAAGCCTGCAAGAGTTTTCCTTGATTTTTAAAGGGAGGGTGTGAGTAAAGCTGCCTGGAAGATGTGATGTGCTTTCTGAAAAAGGAGGCATTGAAATTCTGGTCAGAGAAAACGTAGGTTGGGTCTTTGGGGGAGTGATTCCTGCCTCCTTTTATTGATTTCTGTTACTGTTGTTTTTCATGGGCGTGTTTGCTCCTTGGCAGGTTGAGGGATGCGTGTGCTGGACGTACAGTGCTCTGAAAAGGTGAGTTTGGCTAAAGAGCATACCTGCAAGAATCCCTCAGATGAGCCCTCGCTTGCCTTGGCTGGTGTAAGATCCTGCAGCCAGGTGGGCTCACAGACAGAGGATGTGCAGAGGCTGCCAACATCCCACTGCAGTCACCATGGCTGGGGACACCATCTTTTAAAATTGTGGTTAGAGTTTCATACTGAGGATGAGTCTGTCCCTGGGACCATGTATACCAGAGAATTCCCTCATTTCTTGAAATTTATCATGTTAAAGAGATGGTTGCTGAAATGTCTCCTACCTCTGCTCTTCCCTGTTAGCGTAGAGACAAGTTATCACTTGAAAATGACCTGGGGAAAGAACTTAAGGTATTCTTTTCTAACTGATTTCTGACTTTTCTAATACCTCATCTGGAGGGACTGCCAATTGTGTGGGTCTGAGGACGAACAGACCAGGTGCTTCCTGGCGCTGCAGGTACACATGTGACGTTCTGAGGTGGAGCGCGTGAAAGGAAGCTGAGGAAGCTCCCCAGAGAGGTGAGTGGGAGAAGCAGGCTGCTGTGGTCTGCACAGTCCTGTGCAGTGCTGGTGAGGAAGAGTTAACTTGCTTCTGTCTGAGCTGAGGCTGGAAGCAGAGGTTGGTTGGCTGAACATTGCAAATCCTTTCTTCATGCCAGGTGTAACAAGGATCATCTGGTAAAAATGTGTGCCTGCCCGAGACACAGATCTGCCTTAGACATGCATTGAGCACGAATGGAGTTTGCTGTCTGCTGGAGGAGCCAGGTCCCCAGTTGAGCAAAGCCTAACGGAAATTGGATCCAGTCCAGAATGTCTGGATGGCATATGATATTTACTGAAATATGGCATTGCTTGTGTAAGCAGCACACCCTTCTCCCTCTCCCTGGAAACCATCTGGGCTTCATGTGCAAGTGGTTAAAAACCGGAGCAGGAGAGCATCTGATGCGGTGTGGCTCTTGGGATGCACTTCCCACTCTGCCCCCCTTCCATGGGTGTCCCCACATTCGCAGGGCCTGGGAGTCTCAGCCGTGCCCCCATGTGCTCTTAACAACCCGCTGAAGGTTTTTGTCTTGCCTTTTTCTGCAGTGCTTGTAAAGAGAGTAGGGTTGTATGAGGAGATTGTGCAGGGCTTTACAGACGTGTCAAGAGGAAACCTCTCTTGCCTGGCTGCAATCATTATGCTGGCCAAACCTTCTCCCATTTCTAGCTGGGTCCACAGCCAGTGGCTTTATTGACTCTACTGATTTTTACACCAGCTGGAGTCAAAGCTCCTGGGAATGAGGAAAGGATATTTGGCTTGTCTGTGCACTTGCACAGTAAGTGTTTTTTCCAAAGGGAGTTGGAGCACCCTTAGGAGACATTTGGGGCTGGGCAGGGTCCAATTGCTATGCTATAAGGGCAGGAGGGGCCAGGGGAGTGCAGAAAATTGGCTTCTCCCTACCTAAACCAGTGCAAGCCTAGCCATGAGCTGCAGGGATAGGCTTTAGTTAAATCTAGCACCTCTGGGGTGGAGTTAGGGTTTCCTCTGCTGTTTTCAAGGCTTTCCTTGTCGCTTCCTCTCTGTCTGTGTGCGCACGCTGTGGGTTTTGTTTCTTAAAGGGAGCGTCGTATGACAGCCCCAGCATCTCTGATCTTTCTGGCAGACGGATCACTCTTCCTTCCTCAGCTTGATAAATAGCCCAGGAAGCTGTGCCTGTGTGTGAGTCCGCATACGCCTTTCACAGACCCACCGCTCTCAGCGTGGTTTTTCTTATCCTTCCGGCATAGTTTCTGGTGCTGCTCTGCTTTACCTTCCCACCTTCCCTTCTGGTGCTGCTTGATGTGAAGACCCAGGTGATACAGAACAACCCGCTTCTGAGAGCCTTGCCCTGCACTCTCTAGCCTTGCACCCCAGTGGCATGGGGTTCCCGCAGTGGTTAGGGCTTCAGGCAGCCCTGAAAAGGCCTTTCAGAAATCAGCCTGCTCTTTGAGCGTTGGCAGTTCCTCTCTGCAGTGTGAATGCTGTGGCTTGTGGGTTACCCAGATGCCCAGCGCAGGCAGATGCTGGTAGGAGAGGAGAGCCCTCTCTGTGTGTCTGTGTAAAGCGCTGCAGCACAGCAGAGCTCTGGTTCGGAGCAGCAGGACTCTGACATGGTAGCACGATGTGAATTGTGCCCAGATTCCATCTGTCTTTGGCCTAACATGGCTAAAATACAGACACTAAATCAGGCTGTCTTGCATCCAACCCCAGCAGCTTGTGCTTTTGTAGTCAAAGGGTCTGGCTCTAGCAGTGTTACTGCTGTTGGGAAGTGGAAATGCCCTGGGTGAGATGCCCATCGAGACTTGGGTGCAGGGGGGCACCTCTGTTGTGCTCAGAGGGTCATGTGGACTGGAACTTCCCAGCTCCAAGGGGCTCTGGGTGTCTCTCAGGCTGAGAGGGGTGCATTTCCCTAAAGCACTGCACACGTCTGGGTCTCACTCTCCTCTCGAGGTCACTGCCCCATCTGAGTTCCCAGCACCAGTCCAGACTGGCCTTGTACTGTGTCTTCAGCTCCTCCAGCTGAGGCTGCCCCTTTGTCAGGCGCAGCTGGTGCTTGAGAAGTGATATGTATTTGTCCCCATCCTCTGTGGTAGGAGGAAGGTTCCCACTTCTGTGTTCTCTTCCTCTGTTTCTCAGAGCCTTGGAGAGATCTAGCAGCTCAGCAATCAGCAGCAGCAGCAGCATTTAACCAGGTCACTCCAGTACAGAGGTACCTTCTCTTCCCGTCCCCCCTTCCTTTTTGCTACTTTGGCAGATTGCCTTTGCCAGATTGGCTGCATTTCTATTGACCTCTGATATTTAATCTCCTCCCTGGAGAAAGATGGGCAGGAGAGATGCTGCTGCTGCTGCCCTGAGGTAGGAATCGAGAGCTGTAGAGTGTTATTTCATTCAGTCCAAGAAAGCCCTCTAATAGCACAGAGGATGTGTTGTGCTGCAGTGAAAGGCGGCTTTGAGAGATCGTGTAATCTGCCCTTGCCTGGCCTTGTGCTGTCTCTTGCTGTAGGACTGGAATCAAAACACCATCTCGGATGCTGCAGCCCAATTGATTGGAGCTGCTTCAACCAATTTGATCTCTGTGTTCTAGGGAAGACCTTTTCTTTCTTCCTCCCTGTCCTGGTCAGATGACATTTAGGAAATTCAATGTCCAGATGAGAGGCTCTTTCTCTTGCAGGGAGGTGACCCTGAGAAGGAATCAGTCAGCAAGTGAGGGTGGGTGGGCTGAGGATGTTCGAACAGGAGAGTGATGGGAGGGAGCGGATGAAATGATGGGCCTCGTCTCTCTCAGCCAGAAGGGTCGTTGGGGTCAGAGGGTTGGAATATGGATGAGCAGCTGCGAGGCTGAGGCTGGAAACAGCTTTTTTTTGTTTGTGCTGAATAACATTTGGTCTGTTGGCTGCCTGTGTCTGACTGTATGCTGTCCTACAGGGATGAGCGCTGTGCCCTGTTCTCCTTCCTCTTCTTCCACCCCTGGGACCTTCCACTGGGTTGGTGCTTCTTAAGCACCAGTTGCCTCTGGGGCCCATCTCTTAAGGGACTGAGGACACTGATGACGTGCTCTGGGTTCTGGCCTCTTCTCCCACCTCTAGAGAGGTGCTTTGCTGGTTTGCCACCACATGAGAGGGGTCAGGGTATCAAGACACGGTCAGGGTATCGAGACTCACTCAGGCCAGACTTGAGTGAAAGAGTAGAGATCAAAGCCCTGCTACAGGTTGAGTTCTGCCAAATGAGGCTTTATCACAGAATCATAGGGGTTGGAAGGTACCTCGAGAGATCATCGGGTCCACCCCTGCCAAAGTAGCTCCCCAGCTCATATAGCACAGGTCGGCGTCCAGATGGGTCTTGAATATCTACAGAGAAGGAGACTCCACACCCCCCTGGGCAGCCTGTCCCAGGGCTCCCTCACCCTCACTGGGAAAAAGTTCTTCCCCATGTTGGTGCAGAACTTCCTGTGCTCCAATTTGCAGCCATTGCCCCTTGTCCTGTCCTCACAGACACTGAAAAGGGGCTGGCCAATTCCCCCTGCATCCCATGCCTAAGATATTGATAAACATTATGTCCTCTTCCGTGTTGCCTCTGTCCCTGGGCAGAAAGGGATGAGCGCTCCCACTGGATGTGTTGAATTCTGCTGGGCCATATCCCTCCAAGGTTATTCCTTTGCAATTGCATCCATGTGGGTGGTGCCTCTGCCTAGCTGAACTCTTGGAAGCCCACCAGGAGACAGACCTCATGTGACACTGAAATACAGAGTTTTTATACGGCCATCTAAAATGCTAGTCTTTACCAAGACACAGCCTCCCCGGGGCGGAGCTGTGAACGGAGCCAACTCCTGCATCCTGCTTCATTTCTTCTGACCATTGCTGTCCTAGTCCAGCTTGCATATCAAAGGTTTTTTGAGAGCAGGGTCCTGTGATCTTTTTTTGCTCCAAGCACTTAGCACTTGTTCCTGTTTGTTGGGAGCACCCGGTTTCTTCGGGGAATGGTGGAAGGAGGCAGTGCCCTTGCCTTGGCTGTGGCTGTGTTCCCTCCTGAAGCTCCCTCCGTACAGGCTTCACTGCCCCAGTGCTTCGAAGGAAGCTAACGGCAGCTTTATTTACACGACATGGGTGGGGATATAATAAAAGGAAATAAAGAAGCCCACACTAACAGCAAAGGCTTTTGTTTGTCACCAACAATACTGGGAGTCTGGCCTCGCTAAAAAGCAAAGGCTGAATGGCCAGCTGCCATCCCATGCCGGGCTCTGGCTGCGTGCTCCTGTCTGGAGAGCAGAGCCCAGTCGGGCCCGTTTGCTCGCTGCGGGTCCTGTTGCATAAAGTGGTGGGGATGGTGGGATGCTCTTCCCCAGGAATTCATGTTGGATGAGGCACGTGTTTAACCGCGGTAGGTCGGGCTCTCCAAGCATTCTCAGAGTAAGACCCCCTCATCTTTCCAGATGGTGAAATGTCTCTGAAGAGTTCTCGCTCTGGAGAGACTTTTTTCTATTAAGCTGCTTGGCCCCTGCCCAAGGGCGCCTGGGTGGCGTTATGGGAAAGGATGCTTGCTTGTGCAGGAGTGGTGGTGTGCACATCTGTACCCAGTGGGTCGTTCAGCTAGGGATGGAAGTCTGCTGTTGGCCACAAATGTTTGTGCATATGCGTTGATTGCACTTACCTGTGAGGTTATGATCCTTACTCAGTGACAGCTTCCAGTATCGTGTGTTTGCTTGTTATTCTCTATGCTCTGCAAGGCTCTGCTAAGCCTTTACCACCTCCTTCCTTGCTGTGTACCTGTCTTTGTTACCTTGTGTCTTGCACCTGGTTGGAGAACAGCTGCATCACTGGACCTTGCTGCCCAGCTCGTGGGAAGTGAGGGATTTCCTTGGAGTCTGGTGGCTTGGTGGTGGTGAAACAGAAGGGTAGGGAACCCAGATGCTCCCCTTGGGGTCCACAAAGGATCACGATTTTTCTGTTGCTCCCTGAAGGGATGTCTGTGCCCTGTATCTGCAGGGAGACAGACTAGATCTGGCTTCTAGAAGAAAAACTTTTTTGCTCCCTTTTATTCTAAATGGGTGGGAGAAAGATCAGATGAGGAGAGAGGAAAAGCTCTGAGAATTACAAGGTGGGAGTGGTATAAGACTGTTGAGGACCTGATATTAACCTAGGTTTGAAACCTAGGGTTGGTTATGAAATGATGCTGTCAGTGCTTGCAGAGCTGGTGTCCTGGGAAGTCCTCCCTACCTGTGCCTGCCTGCACACTCTGATTCTCCAGGTCTGTTTGGAGGCTTGAAAGCCATTTGGCTTTGCAGGTAGAGGAAGTTCTGTGTTGATACAGAAGCGTTGCCTCACATGCCATGAGACTGATGGGTGGAGAGATGTCCTCTTACCTGCAGAACATCTCTCTTGGGGTGTTTCTCTCTTTTAAAGGGCTGCATCACAGGTAACCAACGTGGCCACTTGTTAATCAGCTGCAGAGTAACGATGTTGGGGGATAGCATTTTAATTAGCATTGGTGCTTCCATCTAACGAGTAGGATTTAGCAGGGCTTCAGGTAATTTACCCTAAAACCTGTTGTGTGGCCTTCAGGAAACTCAGTTACTTGTGTCTGCCTGAGGTCTCTCCTTCTCTCCTTGGCTGGATCAGCTCTCCCCATGCAGCAGCATCCTGTCTCGCTCCATTCGGTGCTGTGGGCCTCAGCGTGAGCACAGCCCTGGTTTTGAGGTGATAGGAATGGAAGCTAAATTTTCCAAAGGGTTTGAGCTTCATCTCATCTGCTCTTGGGAGGCACGTCCGGGAGAGGAACATGTAAGGGAAGGTTCTGGCTGCAAGATGGAACAGGATGGGTTTTTATTCAGTCCTTTACTGGCCAAGCAAGGCCCTGAGTGCTGCTGTTGCTTCTCTGTCAGTTTCTTCCCCTGGAAACCCCAGCTCCCTTCTCTCCTCTACCTTGGATAAATAACTGCTGTTTCAAGACCTGCAGGAATGCCAGATGGAAAGCGTTCCCTTCCTTTCAGACCTGCTGGGCACACAGGACACGTTTATAGATCGCTGGCATGTGCCTGTTGCTCGGAGAGCTGCCCGGCCACTGCTGCCTTGCACGAGCACAGGGAAGCCAGGCTCTGGGATGCAAAAGAAGTGAATGAGAAGGGATGTCATGGCTGATGGCTGCTGCTGGCATGCCAGTGCTGGCAGCCCAAAGGTGTTCAGCGAGCGCAGCAGGAACAGGGCTGATCCCAAGCTGCAGGAAGACCATCTGCTCAGCCTCTGAACTATGCTCCTTTTGTTCAGGCTCCTCCAAACACTCATCAGACACCTCTACTTCAGAGCTGCCCTCAGAAGCAAATACTGCAGGAGGAAAATTTAAGCTACAGTCTGAGCCCACGTGCAAATTAATGGCGTGGTTTGTGATATCACCTGAAGGTGTAATTTCTCCCTCTGTGCCACTGAAGTTCTGAGGACAGGCATACATTAAAAGGGAGAAAAATATATTCTTATGTCCCATCCATTGTGATCTTTGATATAACCACTTACAGTGGGAGAGCTTTCAGACAGAACGGGGAGCTCCAGTGGCGGGAATGCCTGCAGGTGAAAAGGCAGAGTATGGAGACATGTTGGTACACAGGGGGAGTAATAGGGATGGCAGCAGGGTGCCCAGGAAGGTATCCGTGTGCTCAGACCTCTCCCTGGGACTCCAGCAGCCTTTGGTAGAGCTGGAGAGATGAAGTACAGAGCAGCCCTAACTGATCAACCCTGGTGGAAGCAGCAGAGAGAGGACCTGTCCAACACTAAGCCTTTTCCAAGCAGCACAGCTCTGAGGTGAGTGTTTCTGGAAACATGATGGGTTCTTCTCTTGCTCTGTGGGTTCCCCTCACCCTGACGATGTAAACGAGTTAATTGTTAAGTGAAGCTGCTGGTGCCACGCTCAGCATGGCTTCCCACAGGGCACAACCCCTCTCAGCCTTCAGAGCGGCAGAGGTATCTTGGGATGTGGTGGGGAGGGCTTTGCAAAAAGAGCGCTGTTGGGACCAGGTGGCTGCTCGCACCTGGTTCTCCTTCACCTGCCCTGCCCTCAGGTGTTGGGGTGTGGGCTTGGGGCAAGTCTCTGGGTTGGTCGGGGAGTTTAGCTCAAGTTTAGACATGGGAGGGGAAATGAATTCACCCGTTTCTGCCTCTTTTCGGGGCCCTGCTGCAACAGGCAGTGCTGTGCTGTCCGAGCTCTGGAGTCCTGGTGCTGCTCCAAGGCTGCCAGCCTTGCAGAGGAGGAGATGGCTTTGTTTAGTTTGTTCATATGAAGAAAGGATCTGTGAAAATGAGGATTTGGAAAGGGGTGGAGGGAGCAGGAAGGCTTCCCGTAGGCTGTTATTAGAAGGGAAATGAATGTTTCGTGTCCAGGGGCCCTGCTTGGATGTGCGGTGCTTGGGGGATGGTGGTGTGGTGAAAGCCTCCCGACTTCTGGAGAGCGGGGGTGCAAATGTAATCTGGAATAAGCAAGAAAGGGCTAAATATAGAAGTCATTGGCTCCCGTCCTGCAATGGCGGCTCTGCCCTTGCTGCAGTCCTGGAGGCAGCAAGTTCTGCCTATTGTTCCGGTCACATTCTTGTGTCCCACGATGGGGCCTCCGTGATGGAATAAAATGAAGAGAAACAGATGGGAAAGCAATAACCCAAGGAACAGGCCTTGAGCTTTGCTGGAAGCTTCCAAAACCCCATAAATCCCCAAATGCATTTGTGCTGGATTAGGGAGCTGAAGCAAAGCAAGGGCCAAATACTCGCCTTCCCGCATCCCATGTGCTCTTGCTGCGCAGAGGCAGCTCTATAGCAGCTCCACCTTGCAGCAAATGACTGCAGTGGCAACTCTCTTCCCTTAATCTTTTAGTTCTGGCAACTTCCCCAGCAGCCTTTTCTCTGCACTCCCTAACCGCCTTGTCTTGCAGGCCTCTGGAAGCAGTGACTGCATGGAGCCACCCCACCTTTCCATCCTCCTCATGGGCAACAGAGCGGGCTGCAAGTGAAACCTGGTGGGACCCTTGCAAGGCAGCGGTGCAGTCTCTTGGGCTGCTGGTGAGTGCTCTATAGAAAGGAATAACTGTGGGTAACTGTGAGCCTCTTGGAAGGAGTCAGGGACTGACTTGAGCCCTGGGCAGGGCATATGACCATGTTTGCTGACCATGAAAGGCATCAAAGTAATTGGAAGTCCTGGCCCAGCCACAATTTGCTTTTTGTTTGTGTTCAAAGTATGAGTGTGATGTTTTCCCCCCTGGATCGTTATCTGTAGTGTCTCTTCCTTGAGAGTTTGTGCACAGAACCCTCGGTGAGCAGCAGGGAGGATGGATGCTGCGGAAGCTCATGAATGAAGCTTGGTGCTTTCTGCAGCACTCGGCTTTACCTTGCAAACAGCTTGTTTACTCAGCTACCTGTCTGTGAATCGGCTCTGCTCACTCTCCGCCAAAAACTACAGCTCTTTCTTTCACCAATAGCTTAGTTGCTGCTGTGGTTCTGAGGTGAAGCGGTTCCCCAGGGGATCAGGCTGGTGTTGCGGCTGGCCCAGGGGAAGCATGAGGTGGTGCTGTGGGGAGCCAGGACAGGATGGTGGCTGAAATGAAATGAGGTCTCAGTTTGAACCAACCATCCTGTGAAACCTCCTCATCTTTAGGATTGAGACAGGAAGGACTGCACATGCTGAAGCTGTGTTGCTGCAGCTGTGCTGTTGCAGCATGGGAGCTAGGTCATTCAAAGCCAGATGAGGATCTGTGCGCCAGCAGCCTTTGTCCTTCTCAAAACTCCCCCATTCCCTTCCCCAAGTATACATTCTTTCAGTCCCCCTCCTCCCTGACACGTTTGCTCTCTCCAGCCACTGCTTCATGCTGAACAGCTGCCACTGCTCTGAATGGGCAGATAGATCCCTGTGCAAGCAAAGAAATGGTGAAACTACTCGTGTGCTGGAGTGACTTGGTCCAAAGCCACTAAAACCAACAACCAGGCTCATGCTCTGTGTAATGGCTTTGGAATTAGACTTGATGTTACTCAGGGAGCTGCCTTTCCAGGGTAGAGCTTTTCTGTGTGGCTGGGCACTATACTAGGGGTGTTTGGCACAGACAGATGTGCGCTCTGGGACTGCAATTACATGGTTTAACAACTTCATTGTTCCTTGCATCTGAGTGGGAGATTTTTGTTTCGTTGGCATTATGGAGCGTTTATACCCTTTTGTTCTTTGTGTACATGAAACCACATAGGAACCACCAAGTTGCTGGTGAAAAACAAACTTGAAATCAGCACAAAACACTGTGTTGTGCACAGGAAAGTGCATTGCTGCTTCTAATCAGATGTTATACTGCCGAATTTGTTTTGTATCTTGCATCCCCTGCTCTGCTGCAGCACCGTGATGCAGCTGATGTGCTCTTGTGTCACTGCTGCCACAGCTGGGTACAAGAAGCACACCTAACAAAGGGTATTTCAAAGGCAAGCCCAGCCACGCTCAACCGGTTCCAGCTCCAGTTCATGTGTTTGCCAGCTTGAAGGACTGTCCTCGGAAAACACACTGAGGACAAGGAACTGCTCCAGCCAGGCCCGTGGTGCTACAGGAAATGAATCTTCCTGTTTTGTTACCCACCTCGGTTCTATTTAGGGTGAGCCCTGCTTCCTGCTTCGAGCAGAATAAGGGACCGATGGAGGTAGATTGCATGAGGAACATGAAATATGTCCTTCTTTCTTTGGGCTTAGAGCCACTGAGAGCCTTTTCATGCCATCTGAATGGGACGTGGGAGGAAGTAGGGGAGGAGGAAAACGACTCCAGGCTGATTTTCTCTTTTAGGATTCAACTCCCATTCCTGTTGTCTCGGGGGAGAGTGGTTTGCACCACCAGTCAATGACCTTTTCTCAAATGCAAAGCAAATATTTTCTCAGCAGACTAAACACTGGAAAAATCAGAAGGCGGCAAGGAGATGGCAGGTACCTTTAGATACCTTAGTACTGCAGAGTTAGGGTGGGTAACGCCAGTGGGAAGAGACCCCTCTGCCTCTTTGAGAGCTCACAGCGCAGCCGGCACAGAGGCGGGGACTCCAGAGTCCGGTGCTCAGCATGCAAACAAGAAAAGTCAGGGGCTTCAGTAGGTGTGAGCTCAGCTGGCTCAGGGTGAAGGAGGGAGAGAATCCTCTTGTTTGCCTTCACTTACCTCTGAGGGACCAGCTAAAGCCTTTTTTACATGTGCAGGCAGGCATCGTTTTGGTCAACTGTAGTTACTGGTACAAGGAAAAAACCCCAACCGTGACCCCAGCCCAGCACATGGTGGGGCACAAACAGTCAGATCCTCAACCAGCTGCATGCAGGGAAGAACAACGTTCGGCTTGAATGAAGGGTGGAGTTGCGTTGGGGTGGGAGGGAGTTCAGTCGTGCCACGCTGCAGCCTTGTGCTTTGGAAACAAACCGGTGTCGTTCAGTCCTGTCTTAACATCGAAACTCTTCTGCGATTTGCTGTTTGGAAGCGCAGCTTGGGGGAGCTCACCGCGCTTCCCAGTCCCTGTCCCTGTGCTGCGCACAGCCCTGGGTGGGCTGCGAGAGCTGATGGGAAGGTCTGCCACTGGGAGGCAAGCAAACTGATTGGAGTTCACAAACAGAACTGAATGGGAGCAGAACTAGCTTCATGTTCAGCGCCCTACAGACTCCTTGACCTTGAGGAATCCAGTAGTTGGGGGGACCTGTTGGGTCTCCTTGCTGTTATGGATGTGGGCTCTTGGCTTAAGAGAGGCTGGGAGTGACTGTGTGAAAGCAGGAGCCCACCTAAATAGCGGTGCTTGCATTGCATGGCATATATGGTCTGGCTTGCAGGAAGAAGGAAATTTTCCTCCTCTTGTGATTTTTGGATAGTATTAAAACTTGCCACAGCTCAGCCCCATGTTTGGAAATCACAGTTGTATCAAGCCGTCTTCTATGTAGTTTTGAAGTAGACTCTCTTAGAGTGCTTGTGCCTTTGATACCGGTAGCTTGGTCTCCTTTAGAGCTCTTCACCCTCTCAAAACTAGTTTATCTTAAGGAGGAAGGATTCTTGCTGCAGCCTCTGGAGGCCTCACTGTGCTTGTCCTTGTACAGTCACGGTGCTTAGCTGGAGGCACTCACTTCCTGGAAAGAGCAGTCAAAGGAGCGCCTTACCCAAGGGCATGGAGGTGCAGGGAGGCAGCCTGAGAGTGGCTGGAGCCAAAGGCTCTGCCATCAGCCAGCTTCCTCCCTTCTCCCTCCTGACCTAGCCACAGTGGTGTCGATGCCACTGTGATTCCTCCTTACAGCCTGGGAATGACCATGTTTGTACCTTTAGTGGCTGTTCAGCTTCTGCAGTGCAGAACAGATGGGAACGAGCCAAAGCTTGACTTACCCTGTTTAGAATTCTGAGCGTGTCTGTAATGCTGTAGCAGGTAGAGCATTGGTTCAGCTTTGAGGGGTAGGGACTCCACCTGCCCATTTGAAGCCCTGCTATAAGTCAGAGCAGTGCTGTGAGCCAATTCTCTACTGGAGAATCCTTTTTTCTTCCTTCCCTTTGGGTAAGTGAATGATGCCTAATGGTACTTTCAATACTGTATCTCTGCATGTGGAGCTTTCAAAGACATTAGGTACTGCCCAGTCCATTCTGCCCCTTCCTGTGTAGCGAGCTGATCTTCTATATGTGCAGCCAGAAAAGCAGCTGGGAATGACTTCACCGATACAGAGCGATGGCAAATGCAGCTCATGATTTATGTCAGCAATAACAATCGCTTACCCCTTTTTCCTGCTCCTTGTCTTGCCTGAAGAGAGTAATGGAAAGTTAAAAGAATTCTTTAACTTGTAATAGGTATTTAAAGAAACACTTTTTCCTGTAAAGTGTGTGCATGGTTTTCAACATCGTAAGGAAGAGCATTTTGTCTTTGGCTCCTGAATGATGGGGACTCATAACGCAGTAAATTACACCAATATAAAAGTTAATGTACTCAGCTTTAACACGGATATTTTACTGTTATTATCGCTATCCAAAGTGACATCCATCACAGTGACATGCACCCAGAAAGGAAAAAAAGCCTGGTGTAGTTGTGTCTAATAACTCCAATTACAGAGCTCTTCTAATGCCTTTTTTATAACAGTTTTGCAGCTCGGTATTATCTTCTATTAATGTGATTACTCTCCTATCTATAAATTTCTCAGGATTGCCTTTTCCCTTCCACTTTCCATAATCGCCATTTATTATCCACACAGTTCCCATAAAACAAGGCTATAGGTGCCACAGAGATGGATGCTGACCTAGATACAGGCCCACCCCCAGGTTTTTTCTTTCCCCTCAGCAATAAGTGCTCGTTGCAGTGTTGAGGAGGCTTTGTTAAAAGGTTCAGCTTCTCCTAGCAATCGGTGCTAAAAATAGGCTCGTTAGATGAAACTTTGCTTGATCAGCAAGGCAGCTTGGGGAAGGAGATACTGGGATGGATGCAAGATGTAAATAAACGAGAGGAAACTCCATCCCGCTGCCCTGACAGCTCGGGACTAACCTGGACCTGCATGGCAACTCACCAGCAGTGCTTTCTGACTGCAGCTGTCTGCAAAAGGAGGTGTCCCCTCCTCGCTGCCTGGAGGAACCACGATGACTGTGCTTGTGTAGTTTTGGGGGTGTATTTTAATGTTCCCACACTGAGCCTTTTCCATGGTCAGCTGAGTAGTCTGCAGGCCTTGCAAGGCTGCAGCACTTGTAAGTGGCCCTGGGGGCTCTGGTACTGCAAAGCAGCCCTCTCCAAGGAGACAGGGAGCAGTCCCTGGCTCCCTGAGGCCAAAGGATTTCGGATAGTCTGTGCTGGGCTGCAGGTTGCTTTGCCGTGGCTCTTTTCAAACAGCTTTGTGCAATTCTGTGCATTTCCCAGCACAAGCAGCTCGTTTCTGCCTGCCCAGGCTTCAAAAAGTGCCACAGAGCACACTTGTCCCTTCTGCATCCCTCCCTGGGCCGAGGGCCCTGCCAAACAGGACATAGCTGTCACATCTGTGGAAACCCAGGCAGCTGCGCAGGTCAGGGATCCTGAGGAGTGGCCGGGTAGTGCCCAAGGAGAAGGGACAATATATTTCTTTCCCAAGACTCTGTTAATTTTGGTCTTGGTCCTCCCACTGCTAAGAAAGGTTGGACCTGTTGGCCAGTGCTGCTGAGGGGCAGTGGCACTGTGCAGCTCCAGCTTGCTCACCCCTTGCCACCTTTGCTCTGTCAGGGGACTGTAGCAAAGGATATCTCGTTATCTCCTGTCCAGAAGGGAAATGCAGCTCATACAGTAATTATCTCTGCTATCCTCGCTGCCTTATTTCTTACCATGTTAACATACTCATAATTAACCACAAAGTCTTTTTTTCCCTCCTTTCTTGCAGTTGTACTGCCTTGAGCAGCTGAGGCACCTTTGAAATAAAGCTCTGCCTGTTTCTCCCTCCCTTGAGCTGAGTTTAACTCTGCCCTGTGGTTGGAACTGAAGGGAAAGGTCCAGCTCCCCCAAACCGCAGGAGGCATCAGAGGGAGCTGGTAGCAAGCTCTTAGCTTCTCCTTTCCCAGTCAGACTGAGGCACGAGCCCTGTACAAAGACACTTTTTTGGGCAAGACCTGTGCAAGCCTCCGGTGATGAGGCTGTGCAGGCAGCTGGCATGGGCTGCCTGCGCGGTGCTGCTGGAGGAAGCATGCGGCCCCTCAATTACAGCTCTGTGTATCCTACCAGATTTTTGTGGAGTATAATTTGTGGTTCCTTCAGGGAATTTCTGAAGCTTCCATGTGTTGCTTCCTTAGAACCCTTGCTTTGGTTGTGTCATCATTAGTAATGACAAAAAAAGAAGTCAAAGAAGAATAACTTGAAGCTGTGCTTTGGTTAGTGAAGGAAGAGCTTATGCTGAATTTCATGTTATTAATGAACCATTGGTTTGATTGTCTTATTACTGCCCTAAAAGTTGTTTATATGTCAATACAGAAAGCCTTTGTATGTGTGGATATATCCAGCCACAGAAGGGATGTGGGAGCACTGCTGAAGGCCCCTGAGTGGCCAATAGTCTGGGCAACCTTCAGACCTCCCTGCAGATTCAATTTAGCTGGGGCATTCCCAGGAAAGGATTGTTTCCTCCACTGTTTTTCCTGCCTCTGCCCATAGCAGCTGGAGCAATTACTGGTAATTATCCATCATTCTTGTGAGCGTGATTCTCAGGCTGCACCTTGACTTGGGAACTGAACGTGATACAGCCGTGCAGGGGCAGAGCTGAGGGCTCGTGACAGCCACCCCAGGGCTGTGAAGACTGCAGATCCAACTGTCAAACCATGGTCCTGCAGAGCAGGAAACTCCTTCCTCCTCCCCAAGAGGCCAGGAAACCAGGAGAAAAAGAGAAGTCAGCCTCTGCAGGCAAGGATCAGCACAAGTAGGTGGACTTAGAAGCAGCTGGGCTGCCCCATCCACCTCGGTGCCGTCAGCCCTGCTGCTTTGGCCCAGAGCTGCGGAAGCTCGCTGGCCCTCAGGCTGCAGCCAGGGGGGTGTGCTGGAGAGCGCCTGCTCTGCCTCCCTGCCAGAGCCCCCAGTCTGGCCCACACCACCACCACTGCCACGTCCGGTGCTGCCGGCTGCGTGTTCGGGCAAGGGAAGTCTCTCTGTGCAGCAGGACACCCAACAAAGGAAGGAAATCTCTGCAGGCTGGGTGGCTGCCTGGGCTCCAGAGCCGATACTCGGGCTGTACGGCAGCGGCAAAGACTGTACTTGGTCGTCTGAGATGGCCTCTCCACGATCTGCCATGCAGGCTTCTGAGCCCAGGCAGGACCAGAAGATACTGTGCAGCCAGGTGGTTTCATTTTTTTTCAGGGAGATTAATTAGCTAGCATTGACTGGACCAGCCTCTGTCTGAGAAACAAGGACTCAGGGCAACAAATGAGCTGTCAGCTGTCCCCTCCTGAGCCCGCTGAAGGAGTTCAGTGGGCTTTTCCTCAGGCCCTTGGTACCTAGATACTGCCTGCTGACATATGTTACCCATCTCAGTTACTGAGGTGTCTGTTGAAGGTTGTGTGATGGGAATCTAGGTGTGTTTAGGGAAGACTGACCAGAGTTTGGGGATCTTCTCACAATACCCTGCATCTGTGAGGAACAGCTCTGTTGCCATCTTCACGATGCCCCCTCTTCCTCCACAGAGGATAGACTTCTGAGCCTCATGAGTCGCTCAGCTGCATGGGATGGTGGCAGGGATGTGAGTGACTATGGTGAAGGGCATATGCTTGTCTCCTGGGAGCTGCCACAGCTCTGCAGAAACACTCTCAGTAAGCAACAGTCTTTAGAGTATGAATTTCTTGTGTCAGACACTTCATAGCTCATGCATTGTTGGGCCTTAATGAATGAGAAGTGGCATCTGGGAAGGCTGTAAGCTTGGCTGTACTAAGCACACAGCACTGAAAGTAAAAAATGAATTTAAAGACTCTTCTTTCAATCCATGGCTTGATTTGGAGATGTTGAAACTTGTGTGACGGGCACATAGGTGTGTAGGGAGGGCTGACCAGAGTTTGGGTGCAGTTTCAGGATCCCCTGCCTCCAGAAGAGCAGCTCTGCTGCCAGCTTCACAGCACCCCCTCTATCTGCCATGGAGGAAAGACTTTTGTCAAGAGCAATACATTAGGTGCTACTGCCAAGCTGGAGGTTTTATGGCAATTGCTGTATTGGGAAGAAGGGCTACATAATGCCTTTGGAGCTTCAGAAACAAAGGGTTCAGTGACACCACAGCTTCCCAGGCATTTGTTCTGAAATCTCTGCCCAGTGCTGGAGCACATGGACCTGTCTGTTCAGTTCCTCGCTCTTGGGCAGTGAGGTTTAACTCCTTCCCTTTGTGCAAGTCTCCTCTTGTTTCCTGTACCCATTTGTGACCTTCTTGGGAGGGCTGGAAGCCCCAGGGTTTTCCCTTGAGGGACGATTGCTCATCCTTGAATAAGATGTTTACTCTTGCCTGTAATTGCGTGGGGCTTGAGCAGCGCCAAACCTTAACTGTGCTTCCTTCCCATCTCATTGCTTTCATGTAGAGACATGGGTGTGTGAATCGCTTGGGGAGGTTCAAGTTGTGGCATGATAAGCTCCATCTCCAGGCACTTTCCCAATCTAGTTTGTCAGGAGCAGGTTCTGCTTCTTGTTGCCCATTCATTGCAATCCCCAGTGTAGATCAGGGTCTCCTGCCCTTCCTTCACTGCTATACCCACTTCTCGTTCACAGAACATTGGGGAAACAATTTCTGGGTTTAAAACTGGAGCACAGGCAGATATAACTTATTCAGCTTGGAAAAGTGGGGAGGTTTGGAGCAATGCAAGGGGAAGGACCAGGTGTCTGTTTGAGTATTGATTTTGCTCACTGGAAAAAAAAATTAAATAAATTACCAGGCTGCTTTCAGAAACCAGTAACCCATGAGCTTGATTTTTGTTAAAAAAGCCACTCCTTGTTTTTCCCCTGAGGATTTTGTGACATTTGTCAAAATTTTCTGTGCACAGTAATTGTAATTTTTTAATCCAATTTTCTTCTGACTTTGTGACTGTGATGAAGTTTAGGAAACTGTTATTTATTATGGATTAAAAAAATGTTCTTTGAAACTGACCCCTTTCCTTGATTACTGGATCATAGCATGGTTCTTCTCCCCATTGCAACATGCTGCTTTCAGACTCTATGGGGTGTTCCCAAAATGGCTTGGACAGCTGCTGCCTCTGTCATCTACTGCTCAGCTCTGCTGGTGGGACCCTGGAAGGGCCACAGGGAGAGAAAAGAGTGATACCTGAGCCTCCTCGTCTTTCAAGGTCTGTCTCTTTCCTCCCTCTTCCAAGACTCCAGAAATGGAAGGGTTTGTTTCTAGTATTTTAGTTTTGCCTTCCTCAGAGCTCAGTGTTGGCCAGAAGTTAGACAGTCAACATCTCTCTCTCTTTTTATTTTCCTTGTAGCACTTCAGAACTGAAAAATACAGTGTCTGGTTTGGGATGTTGAAAGTCCTCCTGCAAAGTGAGCCCTGATACCCCTTTATTGGCAGACTCCAGAGGCTGTTTAGTGTTGCTTCAAGGATGTGGCTAGGGGGAGAGAGCAGAAGGTTTCCCCTGGAAAGAGGATTCTTGGAAAATCTGCTTGCTTTGGAGACAGGGAGTTGACCTTTGGGGGAACCAGAGAAGATCTGGAGATGGGGTGGCTACCTATAGAGACACTAGATGTCAAGTGTTTGCTACAGTCTGGTCTCTGACTCCCTAAAAGTATCTCAGCAGAAGGTCAGGGAACACCTGGAGACCATGTGTCCCCTGAGTGTGGATCCAGTGAAGCTATCCACACATTGCATCAGTGCAGGTCACGGATGTTTGTATTGAGGCGAAGAACATTTTAGAGGGGGCTGCTTAGTTTCCAGGCTTAATTTGCCACTGAGATGGGGAGGGTATGGCTGTCTCCTAGGAGCTGGACTGTGACTGATTGGCCTTCAGCTACTGTTTACCTCAACTAAACCCCAGCTCTGGACGATGTGTGCACAGTACCCATCATGTTACCAGTCAGCTGAGTCCTACAGCATCACCCCGTCTTTTCCTAGGGAAGCTCTTGGGAATCCTCTAAGGCACCTGGGAGATGATCAGGTTGGGGTAACAAAATAACCTCTGTGTAGATTTTTTTTATCCTTTCACAGAGGGGCTGTTGCCTTTCCATTCTCTGAGGACAAATGGTCTGCTAGGTCTCACACCCTTCACCCGAAGCTGCATTTCATTCCTCTGAGGTCAACTGATCATGGCCTTTACCTCCCAGAGAACTCAAATTCGTCACTGCTTTACAGTGAGGGGTTTTTTTGAAAGCCCATGCCAGAATTCATCCGTGGTTGTGGGTTATAAAGGCAGAAGTGATGGAGTAAAATCTAGGAGGCATCGTGCAGGAGTGAGCTGCAGACTCACTCACTGGTAATGCCAGCAGCACGGCCAATGAACGTGTGAGATGGGAGACCACAGGGAAAAGAGCCTAAACGTACATTTGTCCCCACAACAGATGTCTTAAGGCACAAAAGTATTTTAAAAATCCACCTTTCTTTTCAGTTTAAGGCCTGAACTTTCATAACTACATGCATAAGTGTTGGGTGGCTGCATGCTAAGTATGAGCCAGCAGTGTGCCCAGGTAGCCAGGAAGGCCAATGGCATCCTGGCTTGAGTCAGAAATACTGTGGCCAGCAGGTCTGGGGAGGGGATTGTGCCCCTGTACTGGGCATTGGTGAGGCTGCACCTCGAGTGCTGTGTCCAGTTCTGGGCCCCTCACCATAAGAAAGACATTGAGGTCCTGGAGCGAGTCCAGAGAGGGGCAACCAGGCTGGGGAAGGGGCTGGACGGTAAATCCTCTGAGGAGCAGCTGAGGGAGCTGGGGGTGTTCAGCCTGGAGAAGAGGAGGCTGAGGGGAGACCTTCTCCCCACCTCCACTGACCTGACAGGAGGGTGCAGAGAGGTGGGTGATGGTCTCTTCAGCCAGGGGACAGGAGATGGGACGAGGGGCAATGGCCTCAAGCTGTGCCAGGGCAGGGTCAGAGCAGATGTGAGGGAAAAGTTCTTCCCTGAAAGAGTTGTGGGGCTGTGGCACAGGCTGCCCAGGGAGGGGCTGAGTCACCATCCCTGGATGTGTTTAAAAAAGGGTAGATGAGGTGCTCAGGGATATGGTTTAGTTTAGGATGAGAATGGTTGGACTGGATGATCTTAAAGGTCTTTTCCAACCTTGTGATTCTGTAAGCAGTGCCCAAAGTATCTTGACTGTTCCCCTGCATGTTCAACTGCCACAGCCAGCACAGTTGCTTGCAAACATCGTGTGCAGCAGCAGAGGAAGGATCAGGTTTACTCTGTGCTTACTACATTTTGCTCAGCTGCTGGAAGCAGCTTGAGTCAGCTTTGCTTCATCTCTCTCACACCCTTCACCCAAAGCTGCATTGTTTAGGCTCCTGGTAGAACTGGTTGGGAATCTTTGGAGTTTATTATTTGTTAGTAAATGCTGTATTATGTAGATGATGACTTTTAATAGAGAAATGTAAATTTTGGTTAAAATTTTTGTGGCTACCCCTTTGTATGCAGAGATGCTTCCCTCTAGTACTGCTCAGGGTCAGACACTAGAGCTAAGATGTGAAAGCTCCTACTTCCAAATCCAGCCCTACAGATCTTCAGCTTCTTCCCCTCTCAGCTTTGGGCTGTTCACTCTTCTTGGATAGACCTATGGGGCTGGGTATGCTCTGAGCAGTGGGAACCCTCTTCTTTTTTTTTCACGTCCATGGGGGTTTTTTGAGGTTTTTGTTTGTTTGTTTGTTTTAATGAGGGTCACATCAAATAGTTAAATGAGTGTTCCATGAAATACATTGTAAAAGGGAAAATATTTTTCTCAGGGTGACTTTTAATTCTTGACTGAGAGAGGGAATCCTTCCAAGAGATTAAGCAGGAAAAATGTCATTTGCCCTTGGAACGTGAACGTTTCTGCCTCTGAAGCGGGGCTCTTTGAGGCTCCTCTCAAGACCTGCCTGCTGTTGCAACATGCAGTGGGCCAGAAGGCTTCTCTCCACGAGCGTGTGGCTGCTCGAGGGAGCCAGACCTGGACAACTGCGTGAGGTTTTAGATCCCATTCAGCAATCAGGAGCCAGTATCCAAAGTCACGGCACAAATTAAAGCGCCTAAGGAAGTTGGGATTGGGACTGGAGGAGCATGGCTCTGCTTGGACAACTGGTCATGTATCAGCAACTGGAAGCAGCGGTTTGCCTCAACTCCTGTATCCAGCTTTGGGCAAGGCTTCTGGTTGACAGGAGTGAGGCCAGCTGGTGTCAACGGTGAGATCTTGCCCGTTTTATCCGTAGCTGGTAAGAGCTGTACCTGCTGGTTTTTACTTTTCTTGTTGAGGAAGAAGTCTTTCCCCTCCAAAAGAGAAAAGCTCTCTTGTATGTTAACACCCACTAACTGGAAAGGCTCAATCTCTTCTGGAGCAGCTCACCTACGAAGAGAGGCTGAGGGAGCTGGGCTGGTTCAGCCTGGAGAAGAGAAGGCTGCGGGGGGACCTCATTGCAGCCTGCCAGTCCCTGAAGGGAGCAGAGGAACGGGAGGGGAATCGGCTTGTTCAAAGGGTAGATAATGGCAGGACAAGGGGGATGGATTAAAACTAAAGGAAGGAAGGTTTAAATTAGATCTTAGGGGGAAGCTCTTTCCAGAGAGAGTGTTGAGGGGCTGGAACAGGCTGCCCAGAGAGGGGGTGGGTGCCCCATCCCTGGGGGTGTTCAAGGCCAGCTTGGATGGGGCCCTGGGCAACCTTGTGTAGCTCCAGGCCTGGAGGTTGGTGGCCCTGCCTGTGGCAGGGTAGTTGGAGCTCTGTGATCCTTGGGGTCCCTTCCCCCCCCGCCCCGTCTGTGATTCTGTGATTCTTGCTTTTCCTGTCCCCACTACAGTTTGTAGGGAGCTGCTTTTACTTGCCCACATGCCCAGCTTCACTTCTGAGCTGTGTTTGCAAAGCTCTTCGTGTCTGACCAGCCAAGCTCGGATCTGGATTTATGCACACGTTGTTTGAAGTTCAGGCATAAAACCGAGGAGGGTTGGTTTTACTTTGTCTTTCCTTCTTAAGCAGGGCTGGGAGTCCAGGCTGCCAGAATCAATTGGACTGACATGTAGATCTTCTGTCCCAAAGCCAGCTGACAGTTTTAAACCATCTTTAAATCAAATCTTTCGTGATTAAGAGTTACTGGGAACTTTTCACAAGCAAAATGCAAAATCTGATGCTCTCCACATGGAAGACAAATTCTTGAATCTGGCTTCCTGTAGGTTGACAGAAACGTGGAGCTTTCAGGTATGTGTTTAGGTGCTCCTGAGCCCTGCAGCGCTGGCAGATGCTTTCAAATGGCCCTGCTAGGAAAGGAGCAGTATCTTCGCTTTTGCCAGCAGATCCTGCAGATGTAGAAGGATGGCCCTGAAGTGGGTGAATGGGACAGGTACCTATAAATATAGCGAGCTGGTCTTGCACATGGAACAGCTACATCCAGCTTTATAAATAACAGCAGCCTTTCAGGTTTCCTAGGAGGTCTGGCAGCCTTACAAATGAATGTGCTGCTAGTTGTCTGAGAGCAGACATCAGAAAGCTGTCTGTGAGTGCTGTTGGCCCACTGTCTCTTTTTCCCTGCCCCCATTAACTCTCTCTCAGTGTTGGTTTTATTTTTTGTTGTTTGGGGGTGGGGGCGGGCGCAGTTTTTGGTTACTGGGACACAAACCCTGCCTGGCCTGCGGTCACTTGCTGAAGATGAATGATTCATCAGGCCCAGCCTGATAAAATTGTGCAAGCAGTCACCAAAGTTAATCAGACCAAAAGGAAAGAGAGGAGGGAAGGGAGGAAACAAAACCAAAAGGCCCCAGAGCTAGTTCTAATTTTCAAACACCACCCCCCTCCCCCCTGGAATTTAAAAATGAATATGTGATGTTCTCAGCCTGGGCTCTCCATCCTCCTCCAGCCTTTGTTGGGAAATCTGAGAGCAACCCAGGCAATTGGTTTTAAAGTGCAACTTCCGATGTCTCAATGCCGAAGAGCGTGATTCAACAGGCCTCGGCCTGCCGCCTCACCGCTCATTCATGGCGCCTTCCTTGTTAATAGCGCTGGGTCGCGGGCGGCTGCGGTTGCAACCTGCTAATCACTTCCACTGGCCTTTGTTGTGTCACACCAGCAAGGACTGAGGGGAGGGGGCCGGGGAGCTGCTGACATGAATCATGCGGTGCTCTGCTATGTAATTAGGAAGGAGCCCCGCGGTTCTGGGTGCGCTGGGGAGATTTCTCAGGCCTGAAACACGGCAAAGGCTGCCACCCACTTCAGCAGCGAACTGGCGGTGTCCCTGCTGATGCTGAAGGAGGCTGAGCTCTGGCTGCTGGTTGGCAGAAACCAGCAGTGGTGGTCAGGGGGCTGTTGGGGTTGGGCCGGGCTGACAGCCTGGCCACTGCTGCAGCGTGGGGAACAGATCTAGGAGCAGGAGTGCCAGGTGAGGGGACAGTGCCTGGGAGTGCTCCATCACTCCCTACTTGGCATGTGGCTACAGCAGTCCTGCTCATGTCCACAGAGTGACTACAGGAGATAGAGTGGTGCAAGTGGTTGCAATGGGGTGTGCCTCTCCCCTGCCTGCTGCGATGCTCACTCACGGGGTTCCCAGGGTGCTGCTTCCACCTCTGCAGCTGAAGAACATCCTTTAGTTCTCTCAGGCACACTTCGTGCCAGTTCAGCTTGCTGTTCTTTGCATGCTCGGTGCTTCTGACTTCAGGAATTACGTGGAGCTCTTAGCATGAGTAGGAAATGTGTTAAACCCTGAAACCTTCACACCGCCCCTGGCCTTGTTTCAGAATGAAGAGGCTAATTCCGTAGTAAGAATACTTCAAGGGATTCCATCAAATTATCCTGCCATTCTGAGTCCCCATTCTGAGTAGAGGGGCAATCCCTTTACCCTCTCATTTTGGGTTAATTTTAGTTGGGTTCAGTTTTGGTATATTTGGTATTTAACAATATTGCATCAAAACGACATCTCCACATGCTTTTAATTTATGATTCAATTGCTGTGATGCTATCAGGAGAAAAGCACATGCCAGACCCTCAGCTGCTATGAGCTGGCACCAGTCCGTTGATTTCAGCAGGGCAGCACTGATTACTCCAGCCAAGGATGTGGCCCACCTTTGCTTAAAAGGAAAACCCATTTCACAGAATCACAGGGGTTGGAAGGGACCTCAAAAGCTCCTGGGGTCCAACCCCCTGCCAAAGCAGCTCCCCAGCTCATACTGCACAGGGCGGCGTCCAGACAGGGCTGGAATCTCTCCAGAGATGGAGACTCCACACCCCCCTGGGCAGCCTGTCCCAGGGCTCCCTCACCCTCACTGGTGAAAAGTTCTTCCTCTGCTCTAACTTGCAGCCATTGCCCCTTGTCCTGTCCCCACAGACACTGAAAAGGGGCTGGCCATTTCCCCCTGCATCCCATGCCTAAGCTATTGATAAACATTAATAAGGTATCCCCTGAGTCTTCTTTTCTCCAAGTTGAACAGCCCCAGCTCACTCAGTCTTTCCTCACAGGGGAGATGCTCCAGGCCATTTATCATCTCCGTAGCCTCCTCTGGACTCTCTCCAGGAGATCCCTGTCTTTTTTATCCCAGGGAGCCCAGAACTGGACACAACACTCCAGGTGGGGCCTGACCAGGGCAGAGCAGATGGGGAGGATCACCTCCTGTGACCTGCTGGCCACATTCCTCTTGATGCCCCCCAGGATCCCACTGGCTCTCTCAGCCCCCAGGGCACACTGCTGGCTCATGGCCAACCTGTCATTAACCAGGACCCCCAGGTCCTTCTCCTCACCCTGGTTACCAGAACATTCCGTATCAGGATGAGATGTGTCTAAACCAATCTTCTGCTTTATGCTGCTTGTGGCATTTTGTCTGTGTTTGGCACCACTCCTCATTTTGTTCTGGGGCAGCGAAACTTTCCTGTTGGAGGTACTGTCACTGTCATGTCACGAGCCTTGGCCCAGCTGAGTTTTGAGAGGATGGGTTTACTGTTGCACTGAACATGAAAAATGAGATTATCTTCCACAGAATAAGGCTTCTGATCCTCGAGCCCACAGAGATCCTCGAGCGAGACCAGAGAAGGGCAACCAGGCTGGGGAAGGGGCTGGAGGGCAGATCCTCTGAGGAGCAGCTGAGGGAGCTGGGAGTGTTCAGCCTGGAGAAGAGGAGGCTGAGGGGAGACCTTCTCCCCACCTCCACTGACCTGACAGGAGGGTGCAGAGAGGTGGGTGATGGTCTCTTGAGCCAGGGGACAGGAGATGGGACTAAGGGCAATGGGCTCAAGCTGTGCCGGGGCAGGGTCAGATTAGACATTAGAAAAAAATTTTTTACTGAAAGAGTTGTCAGAGCCTGGAACAGGCTGCCCAGGGAGGGGGTTGAATCACCTTCCCTGGATGTGTTTAAAAAAAGGGTAGATGAGGTGCTCAGGGATATGGTTTAGCACAGGATGGGCTTGGTTGGACTTGGTGATCTTAAAGGTCTTTTCCAACCCTCTGATTCTGTGATTCTGGCTGTAGAGATTTTAATTCTTGTATGTAACCTTCATGCTCTACAAGGCAGAGGGCTGGGTGGAGATGTTTCCTACTGTTTTCTGTTCTTCATATGATGCTTGATGAAGCCAAGGGTTGGTGTGTGATTGCATTCTTCAAGTCAGAGAGCACCTGAAGAGCTGGGTACCTCTTGAGACAAATTAGAGGATTTCAGACTGGTTCTTGTGCAGCTTCTCTGCCAGAAATACCTTTCATGGGCTAAATGAGACTCGCTTTGTTCTGGTGAAAAAGCATCTGCTTTCCAGAGCACAGTTGTATTTTTCGGTTGGCACCATCAAGCTGTTTTGTTTGAAACCCACAGACAGCAGCTGCATACTCCACTGCATCCACCCCTGTGAAGGGAGACCCGAGAGAGGGAGCCCAGCTCTGACTTCTGATCCGAACGGTCCCAGGAGCCACCTTCCCACGGCACAAGGAAGAGCCCCCCTTTTTAAGAGGTAACAGGGGAAATGCTGATGTATATTGTTACAGGTTGGGTGTAACTGCCACCCTTCATTTACTGCAGCTGTAAGAAATTATTAACACTCCTTTGTGGAATCAGGGAGCTGAAACAATGGTGGCCTCCACCCCAAGCACACATCACTGCCCAAAACAAAGGCACAGCCCCAGCCTGCATAGGTGTGGACAGGTTTCCTTGGCTATCTGCTTGGGAGAGCCTGGCAGGAAAGGCAGGGGAGGCAGCTGGGGAGAACCCCGGGCAGAGCAGCAGCCGGTGGTTTGTGGGCTGACGGATGGGGAAAAGGGAGTGGAAGCAGCAGCAAATAAACTGGGTCTGGCATGGTGAGGAGAGATTTCATACCTGCTTCCTACGTGAGCAGGATTTCTACAGAGAAATAACTGGCAGTGCTGAGGGGCAGAACCTGCATGGAACCAGCCCAAGGCTCTGGTTATCCACTTGTCTGAAAGAAAGTCACTAAAGAAGACGAAATGAGTTGGAAAACAGAAGGCATTGGCAGAAGGACAGCCTGTTACCGGAATATATTTGTTATATAGCAGTAAATGGAGGAGCCTGATTTTCCCTGGCCCTCTGCAAATCCCACTAAGCATTTACAAACCAAGAAGTGATGACTGATGCAGAGCAGAGGGGCAGCAAGGGGGAGAGTGAAGTGCTCTAAATCTCTCATTTTCATTTGACTCGGTTCCAGGATGACACGGTCCACTTTAGATTAAAAATAACTACAGGAATAAGTAGAGCACTTTTTTTTTCTTTTTTTCTTTCTCCTTCTCTCTTTTTTTTTTTTTCCAATCAAGCCTCAGGATATCTTTTGGGAGCTTGGCAGGTTTGATCCAGACTCCTTGGTGGATGAGAAACTTCCTTCCTGTGAAGGGAACTCATTTCTCACAGACACACACAGCCTCTCACCTCCTTGCGAATGAAACGCACAGAGGTATCACAGAGCAGCCCTGCTGAGAAGGGCCTGGTGTCATGGGATGAGAAACTTCCCATGAGCCAGCAGTGGCTCTTGCAGCTCAGAAGGGTGATGGGATCCTGGGCTCCATCAGCAGAGGGGTGGCAGCAGGGACAGGGAGGGGATTGTCCCTCTCTGCTCTGCCCTCAGGAGGCCCCAGCTGGAGTCCTGTGTCCAGAGCTGGGGCCTCAATACAAGAAAGATGTGGAATTGTTGGAGAGGGTTCAGAGGAGCCACGGAGATGATCAGAGGGCTGGAGCAGCTTCCCTATGATGAGAGGCTGAGGGAGCTGGGCTGGTTCAGCCTGGAGAAGAGAAGGCTGCGGGGGGACCTCACTGCAGCCTTCCAATCCCTGAAGGGAGCAGAGAAACAGGAGGGGAATCGGCTTGTTCAAAGGGTAGATAATGGCAGGACAAGGGGGATGGATTAAAGCTAAAGGAAGGAAGGTTTAAATTAGATCTTAGGGGGAAGCTCTTTCCAGAGAGAGTGTTGAGGGGCTGGAACAGGCTGCCCAGAGAGGGGTGGGTGCCCCATCCCTGTGGGTGTTCAAGGCCAGCTTGGATGGGGCCCTGGGCAACCCTGTGTAGCTCCAGGCCTGGAGGTTGGTGGCCCTGCCTGTGGCAGGGGGGTTGGAACTCTATGATCCTTGGGGTCCCTTCCAACCCAGGCTATTCTATGATTCCTTATTTAGCTTTTATGCCAGGCTGTCATTGGAATTGTACCGTCAGGGCTGAAGTAATTCTGTGGTGACTCACAGCTGTGACAAGGACCTTGGACCACCTTCTTCATTTTATCATCAAACTGTAAGGGAGACTTAGCAGTATTCTTGTTTCTTACCCAGAAATGTTTTTCATCCCAAGGCCAGGGACAGTAGGGCCTAACAGTTCTTGGCTTGGGAGCCAAGAGGTGTGACTTCTGTCCCTCAGTGTAAGATTTTGGGAGGATTGTTTGGAGCAGGGACTGCTGCTTGTTAAGCCTTTCCATTGTTTCTTTCCGCTGCCTTTGTAGGTGCATTGGCAGAAACACCTACTGGTCTGTGAAAAAACACATCCTGTGTCATTGCTGCCCATGTGCAGATTCTAGCAAGATTTGGCAAAGTGGAAGAGAACTCAAGGATTCTAATTGGCAGCTTTTTTCTTTCTCCCCCCTTTTTTTAAAAAAAACCCTTTTTCTTTAATTTGCAGAAATAAGCAGTAGCAAGGAAATGAAATCTAATTAATTCTTCACACCAAGCTGCAACAGAAGTGCAGCTCTTGATAGAGGAGACAAAGTTCTGAATGACCAGGACAGGGTGGTTACTGTCAGTGCAGAGCTGCTCGATCCTGGGGAGCCTTGATATCGAAATCCCTGGGACATCCCTGCATGGGACATCCAGGTAGATTTTCTGACTCCCTGCCTCCTGTCTGCAGGGAATGGGACTGCAATGGCCTGCCTTGCTCTGCAGCAGTGAACGTGAGCTCCTACAGCATCCTCAGCGCTGGGTGCTGTGAACTGCTGCAACCACGGGGCAAACAGACCTTTGCCTGTTCCTGCTCCTGGAAGACCTGCCAGGTTCAGCAGGGGAAAGTTGGCTCTGGTGCCTCCTCAGTGAGGTTAGAAGGCACCTAAATGACTCCATGAGTTTGTCCAGCCCCGTGGACGTCATGGCTTGGATGCCCCGGGCTCCTCAGCCTCCTGGGCTGGTTGTGCAGGTGGGTGGACAAACTCAAAATTAAGGCAGAAAGAGCAGAAATTTCCTCTTTAAGGGATGGCAAATGAGGAAGCAGAGATTTAGCTCCAAATTTTGCCTTTGGCAATATATTATCTCCTAGTAATCTTGTCAACTAAAATCATCAAGCTAAGCTTGAAATGTCTGCTTCAGAAGCACTGGGGGTTTGTAACCCTCAGATGTTTCGTTACCTGAGTTATTTGGGGATTTGAATAGACTCATACTTGGGGTTGGTTTTTTTTTCCCCTGTGAATTTGCTGTTTTCTGTAAAGCCAGATGGATTTCCCAGCTCCCTTTGGTCAGAGGGGACCTGCAGCGCACAGCCGAGGGGCAAGAGGTGCTGCAGGTGGGCAGGATGCGCTCTGCCAGTTCTCCCCACGGACTGGGAATGACGCCATAGGGTGTCAGGGATGCTGCTAGCATCTGAAAGACTTTTCGTGCTGCTGCAGGCCAGAAACCCCACATCTTTCCTAGGAACTCAAGCCTGAGTGACATAACAAATGCATGCATTTCTTGTTTTTCTCTGTTACCCCTTGTGCCAGCACCCTCTCCCCCACCCTAAGGGTGGCTGAGGTTGTTCCCAGTGGGTGAGCAAGGGAGTGTTGGGCACTTCCTTCTAAGGAGTGTGTGTACCTGGCCTTACCTGCTGCTGCTGCTCTGCCTTGTGGGAAGCATGACTCTCATGGATCCTGCTGCTTATCTCATCTGGGAGGAAGAACATTTCTTGCCCAGGCAGTGAGGGAGGAGTGACCTCACTTGCTTTTCAGTGGAGGGCATGGTCATGA
>VZTU01017487.1:0-12200 GCA_013400835.1 Zapornia atra | reverse complement strand
AGGATCACCTCCTGTGACCTGCTGGACTTCATGAGCTTATTTTCCATCAATGATGAGGACTGGCCTTCAGCCTGGATTTTATTAACCTGGTTTGTGCTCTCTCCATCCTGGCGTTGAGATTGCAGCACCTCCTCAGCACAGTAGCTGCTCATGGAATATTGCAAGCATGTGGATAACCACCTGAGATGCGTTTGGAAATAGCTGCTTTTGGTATTCGGGGTTCAAGCTTCCAAATGGGTAAGGAAGAGGAGGACATGTGTTCTCTTAGCTGTAGGTACCTTTGCCCAATGGGCATGGGAAGCAGCCCCACGCAGAGGCTGTGAGCAATCCTCGCGGGCCCCACCTTGGCCACACAGAACCAGCAGCTCTGCGTCCCATGTGAACGCAATGGCTTTCCAGTTTTTGGCTGCCTTTAGAAACCATCTTCCTTTATTCCCCTCTTGGTTTCCTTCCTGAAGCCAAAACTTCTCCTTGGTTCGGAGGGTTTTGGTGACTAGCGAGGAATGTAGGCTTTTCAGTACATAAGCTGTTGTGCTCTTCAGCAGTGTCTGCTGCATATTGACAGAGGAGACCCTGGGTGGAATCAGGCTCGTGAAGCTAAGGAGAGACACAGGCATGGAAGAAAGCCTCAGGAACAGGATGGAGAGGCAGAAAGGCTGCATTTTGTCCAGGGGTCTGTGCACTGCATGAAACGAGGCGATCCTGCTGCTTTTTCTACAGCAGGTGATTGCATGTTCTGCGTGTGCTTTGCTTGTTCTTGGTGACCTAGAATGTGATTCTCTTCCCAGCCCGTAGTTCCTTCTTTGCTCTGAGTCTTTTGATTTGTTCCTTCTTGTTCTTTTCTACTCTTTGTGCATGAAGCACAGGCCAGAGGCGCCCGCTACCCCTCTGACATCTCAGCATGACTGATGCTAGCCAGGCTTTGAAACAGAAGCAGCTGCAACACGGGGCCTCCCCAGCAGGTCTCCCGTCAGGCTTCTGCTCTGTCTCCATGCACGCATGCGGAGGAGCCAGTCTGCTCCCAATGCCATGGCTGCAGCTCCAGCCAGACAGAAGTCCTCTGCACTTCACCTCCTGTGACACTGAGTCACAGCAGAGGGGAAGCTCTTGATTCACTGTCTCATGGGAAATGCCCTGACTCCAGGCTTCCCTTAGTGCTTCCTCGCTCAGACACCGGCTCAGCAAAGCACCTGAATAGAGTCCCTTGGGCTGATGCCTACAGCTTGCTGCCCCCCACCCCAGCACAACAGACAGCATCCTTCTGGCACTGATGGTTACTTCCTGAAGAAGTGTCAGCTGCATGAAGTCGAGTTGGTTGCACTGATATTCCTTATTCATGGCAAATGCTAAAAATAATTGTTAAAAATCATGACTGGTGGTGGATTTTTTTTTCCTTTTCAGTTTTTGCAAAGGCTGCCCCTTCAGTAGTGGGGAAATGCACGTGTATGATGGAGAGAGGGTTCCTTCTGCCTGCCAAAAAAATTACAACATTTTAGGGAGACAGGAAAGCTTCCCATTGCTTTCATCAGTAATTGAGACTGCAGAACAAAGCATCTGTCTTACACTTTTTCTATCATTTTGGAGGAGATTTTTCCATTTAGCCACCTTCTTGGAGGTGCTGGCCAGCTCTGCCTTGGCTTTGCTTCAGAGGTGTCTCTGATCTGGAAAACTGTCCTGGAAACATCACTAGAATAGCCTTTCCTGTGACATCTATGCTTCCTGCCAGGTTGACAATGCAGCTGGATTTGGTGGGTCTTCCCCAGCGGTGAGTGGGACGTGGTGTGGCTGCACGGTGACAGAAGTCCCAGGCTCCTCCTGAGCAGCAGAGGAATCTGTGAAAGCCACATTCTACGTACACAGTTGGAATTCTCACACCTGAGGGTTTTACTAGCAGGTATTATTCTAAATCCTTCCCGGGTGGAAGCCTTCAGACGTGTCAGTCTTATGGAAGAAGTGTAGTGTTTGGAGGGAGCACTGCACTGGGACCCCAGAGAACTATTCCAGGAGAACACAAAGTATCACATGGGCCATCTGGCTGGGCAGTGCTGCTTCACTCCTCTATTCCTGCTTTAACCTGCTGCTGGTGCAGGCAGTACAGCCAGAGATATGCCGATGGTGTCACTCAGGCACCAGGTGCTCTGATGGCCTTATAGGCCACTGGATGCCTGTCTCGGACATACAGGGAGAGGAAAGTTCAGATGGATTTTTAAATTTCCTTCCTTCATGCCCCAAAAGCTGGAGCCCTGTTGCTCCAGTTGTGCAGAGCTGAGCTGGGACTTGAAGTACCCTTGATTTTTTCATTGGTGCACCAAACACCATTTGAACGTGGTGGTCCTGTGTCATTTGAGGTGATGTTGAATCCCTAAAGCCTCTTTCTAAATACCTGGTGCCTTCTGTCTCTCTTCCTGAGATCTGCTGTGCTGCAAACCTCACTTTCAGGGCACTGCCAGGCTGAAAGGTGCAGCCTGCTGTCTGGATCACATTTACAGAGGGCTCATGCTAGACTTAAGCCCATATTATGTTTGTTCCTCTGTGATGCTTATATTTGTCTTGTACTTTGTCTGGGAATTTGGGTTGTGTGTCTTGGCCAGGCTCAGTCGAATATGTTTAATCCCAGCTTCTCTGCTCTCCAGCAGGGACTTGCTAGGGAACAGGAAGTAAATGGAGTGTCTTGTAGAGAGGACTTGTAGGGAGCGCTGACTGCCAGCCAAACCCCATCCAGTTACAAAAGCAGCTATTTCAGCCCAAAGAATTTATAAGCAGAATTATGTTCTTAGCATCTCATCATGCTTCCTGCAGGAGCTTAGGCAGGCAGGCAGGTTTTCCATCCTGGTAGGCTAGGAAACTGGGGTGCTTATTTAGGTAAGTTGTTGAATACTGCCTGGTGATGGCATGGCTGAGAGGGCTGATGTGCTGGGGAGTGAGGAGAACGGGTCTGGAGGCATGAAAAGGGGAACGCTTGGGCCAAATCAATTCTGGACATTTTGGGTCAGGTTTCAGCCTTTTTCCTGTGCCTGCTAATTCCAAGCCCCTAGAGCAGTTTTGCTAACTCCTGCAGCTGGGTCTGGAAGGGGTGTGTGTGTGCACGCCTCGGGCACAGCACAGAGCAGGAGTTTTCCTAGGCTGAGACACACAGTCTACCTGGAAGACTGGCTTTGTCTGGGCCCCGGGGAGGTGGGGGGGTCCCAGCTCTCCAAGCATCTGTCCTGGCTGGAACCTCTTCTACCTTGAGAAGTACCTGGAGTTAAAAATGGAGTGTAGTTTGGCATGGGACGAAAGAGTGACCTGCTCTATTCTTCTGCTAGACAGTCCCACTGTCAGCTGTCTTGTGGAAAAAAATCCTCCAGATCCTGACAACAGACATAAGGAAAACAGATTGGGTTGGCCTAACAGCAGTTAAATGTCGTGGGCTGGTTCCCCTTTGCTCTTCATTTCCCCCCTGGCTTGGAGTGGGGAAATTCCTCATCTCAACACCTAGGCACACACTCTTTGCCAAGCCTCATCGTGCCAACATGGAGGGACTGACCCACGCAGAAAGCAGTTCTGACAGTTTGCAGCCCAGTCTGTGAAGATCATGCCACGTGGTGCCATGTGGCTGCACCAGCTGCTTCCTCCATTGGCCTGTGACTGTGCAGGGTGACAGCCTGTTCAGGATGCTGCCGTTTCCTACTGTGACTGCAAATGGCATTGCTGTCCTGGAGATGGACAGTGGTACCACAGTTCAGGGAGTGATCTGTGTTCTCTTTTCTGCCTCTTTGTGCCCTCACAAGGCCCACGGACTCTAACTTACATTCGCAAAATTCTCCATTTACAGTTTGGTCCCAGCTGGCTTTGTTGTGCTCTGCCTCAGCCTCCAGAGAGCCTGTGTTGTGGCACAAGAGACCTTTCAGCTGGAGAAGTCACTCACTGTTCAAGCTTGGCCCAGATCCTTAGGTAAGGGGTAAATCTGCCTTTGTTTCTCAAACATAGATGTAGGCGGCAAGTTCAGGGTCACGGGCGGCAGCACAACCACGTAGTGCAGAGCTCCTGGGAGGTACATGTCCTCACCTCTGCCATGGGGAATGGTTACAAAAGTGAGTTTCTCCAACTTTGATGGCACTTGCTGTCTTTTTTTGCACTTCCTTTATATTCATAACTTTGGCTGATGATAGCAGTGATTCACGAGCGATGTTACAGGCAGCTGGCCGACCTCTTCAGGACATCATTTCAGAAAGCTCCAGAAACAGGGTGCTTGAGGAGTGTTACTTGTCCTGAACTGAGGCTTTATTGCTGTGAGCAAGCCTTAAGTGCAAATTAAATGTTACCTCTAGACCTGATGGTCTGAATTGGGTGGCATCCCTGGACATGCAGCAGGATACAGTATAATGTTCCTTCCAACACAGACCACTGGGTATCACTTGCTGTGTCAGCCTCAAGGCGGGGCTGAATGTCCTGTGGTAAAGTGATGCCTGTGCATGGATGAAAACCAGAGAGAAGTGTAATGTGAGCCAGCCACTAGGAATTAAAGTTAGATAAATGTAAGCTAGAAATAAGGTACATGGCTTTAACAGGACTATTTAACCACTGGCATCAGTTACCGAGGGATGTGGTGGTGGTGCTGCCGCTTGAAGCTCCTGAAGAAACCATGTCTTGCTATCTCAGGCAGAAGGAATTTAGGACATCAGGTGAAATTCAAGAACATTTTAATGCAGGAGACCAGTACAAACATTCCTGCTGCCCTCTTAAAGCCCAATAATCTAAAAAAGAATCATTTTGAACGCTCTCAGCAATCTTTGGAACAAATATTGCTGTTCTGTGACAATTCCTCTTTCCCCCTCCTTAACACTGTTCTCCTAACCTGTTACTCTGAGCTGGTGGGGGTAACAAAACCCATCTGTAAGTGGTGTTCATCAAATGTCACAGTATGTCTGTATAATGTGGAGGGGCTGGTTCATACACCCATGTGCAAGAGAGGTCATAGCTTGCTCAGCTTGTCTTTTGGTGGCGGAAGCTTTTCCTTCCACTCCTGCTCCTTTTGTGCTTTCCTGTTTGGGGGGGGGTGTGTGTTTAAATTTTATTTTTTTAATAAAATTTCCAACATGGTCATTCTGTATTGGAATGTGATTTCCTTCCAGCTGCAGAGGCTTTCACCGGGTGGGAGAGGGTGGTCATGGCCAGAGATCAACTATGGCCCCAGCCAAGGGCAGTGGCATCCTCACCACCCCTCCTGCCTAGGCCAGGTGTGACTGTGTGAGGGGCATGGGGGTCTTTAGAGAAGGTTGGGATAGACAGTAATCCAGGGACTGGAAGCTCCTAGCTCTTCCTGGCTTTGGGAAATTAGCAGGTTTGAAGCCTTGTGATCCCCAAATGGCTTTAGGCTGTGAAAGGAAGTTTGGGCCTCCTGAAATGCCCTGTGCCACCAACCCAGCCTTACTGTGAAAGGCTGTATTAAAACTGGTTTCCTAATTGAGTTTCCTGGATACTTACTAAGTGTGAGAAAACCTTAAAAATTGCTCTAAGCACTCATTTGTAGGTTTTTAAAAAAATTGACTTTATGTGTCTCTAATCCTAGTACCTGTTGTGGGTTTAGTAAAGAAAAACCCTCCAACTATTGCCTCTGACTTGCTGAACTTAAGGGTGGTATCAGTGTTGTAATGTAGGATCAAAGCATCACAGCACTATGAATGTGTTAAACCTCCCAAGAGCTGATGATCTGCTCTGGGCTGACCTGTGGGCGAGTAGAATAGGTCTCCACTTAGCTACATGCAAATATATAGAAGTATCTTCCCTTACTCCACGTTAGCCAGGAAATCCCTCTGGCCTTCCCTGAAGGAGTGGGGACCCCAAAGTCTGTGGATTGCTGAGCAGGTTGTGATGAATGCCTCTGGTAAGCTCTATCCTGTAACTACACCACCTCTTCTGTTCAGCCTGGAGAAAAGAAGACTAAGGGGGACCTTATTAGTGTTTATCAATATCTGAAGGATGAGATGCAGGGGGAAATGGCCAGCCCCTTTTCAGTGTCTGTGGGGATAGGACAAGGGGCAATGGCTGCAAGTTAGAGCAGAGGAAGAACTTTTCCCCAGTGAGGGTGAGGGAGCCCTGGGACAGGCTGCCCAGGGGGGTGTGGAGTCTCCATCTCTGGAGAGATTCCAGCCCCGTCTGGACGCTGCCCTGTGCAATATGAGCTGGGGAGCTGCTTTGGCAGGGGGTTGGACCCCAGGAGCTCTGCAGGGCCCTTCCCACCCCTGTGATTCTCCACCCAGGCACCAGGCCTTCTCCTCCCTGCTCTCCCAAATGTCTTCTGTGTAAAAGGAAAGTAACAACTGCAAGGTCAAACTTTGGAATTCCTGGGTGCTGCTTATGTTTGCTGCTCAGCTGAGCAAATGATATTTGAAAAGCACTAAGTATCTCTGAGATCAATGCAACAGATTGACGCCCTGGACCTGTGACACCCTCACAGAGAAATGGAGCAACGTTGGAGGTCAAAGGTTTGAGTAATAGGATGAGGAAGTTACAGCCCCTTGTCTGAGTCACCATCTTTCATTTTGCTCTTCTGAGAAAGGGACCCTGGTGCTTTTGGAAGAGTGTTGGTTTTGCTTTTGACTTCAGAAGAAGGAAAAGTGATGGTAGAAGAGGAGTGTGTGTGTTGCCTTTTTCCCCTTTCTTAAAAGCCTTGTGGAAGCCTGAGTCATATTCACTTCTGGAGAAAGAGGGCTAAATCAGAGGTGCGGGATGTGGTGCTTTCCCACCCCAACAGTCAATTTTGATCTCATTTTGACAAGTGACCTCTGGCTCCCATCCTGATGCTCCTGAGTCCACACTTGGAACCTCCCATATAAGAAGCAATGGGATATTTCTGTATAAGGGGCAGGCTGGGGATGCTTCAGTCTGGAAAAGGATGATTTTGGGGGGAATGTGAGAGAGACCTACAAAACCTGGAGGGATGTGCAGAGAGTGAACGGGGACAGACAGTTCCTAGATCTTCCCCTGCAAGAACAAATGTGGGCAGCAGGGAGAGGTTCCAGTCAAATGAAGGGAGGTGGTTCTGGATGCACCAGGTAACACACCTGGAGAACTTCTTCTCAAAGGGTGTCATGGGTGCAAGGTGTACACTTGTGTTCAAAGGACAACAATAGTGTTTGAAAGCACACTTTGTTGGGGATTGCTAAATAAACCAGCCCTCTAAGGCCAAAACAGGCCTCTTCAGCTGCAAATAACTGAAGGCTAAGTAAAGANNNNGGGGGGGGAAGTACCATATATTTTTGGCCTGCTCTTACTCTTTCCCAGGTATCAACTCATAGTCTTTGTTGGAGACAGCAGTGGGCTAGAGAAATGCTTGATGTGGGTCAATAGCCATATGACTCATGTAGGAGTCCTGAGAGAGCTGAGAGTGGGAACGATAGTGTTAAGGTTTTCTTTGTCCCCCCCCAAAGAAATATCAGCCCAACTAAAGCTTTCCAGGATGGATAATCTCCTTAGAAATGGTTTCCAGGCTATTTCTAAATTGTCTGCAGTCTCAGTGATTATTTCCTTGATGCCTTCCCTGACCACAAAAGCAGTAAATGAGGACTCAGTTGGCACAGGGAAGGTTACCCTGAGGTATGAGATCTTCCAAGGAAGAATAAGGCCACTGTGAACAAGAGGGGACAGAAGAGAAAGGAGAGATCTGGGTGCTACAGTGGGACTTTGGAAATTTAATGTTTGGCAAGCTGCATCTTCTTGTGAAGCTTCACCAGGTTACAAACTAATAGGTGGTTGGGGAGCTGGGCAGAAGCCCACACGAGCTGGAGCAGAAACAGGCCATGAAAAAACCTCTGAGATGGGGGGTGGTGTGGGCATGACTCATTACTCCATTTGCTCTTGAGCACAAGTGACCCAAAGGAGCAATGCTGGCCACTTTCCCCAAACGGGAAGCCAGGCTCTCTCTTCACAGGTGTTGGTATCAGCAGGTCTCACAACTCCTCAGAGGGCTTTTTAAGGGACCGCTTAACATCATGTCTGTGTGGACTTGTGTCACAGCAACACGTATTCCCATATCTGGTTTTCTGAAAGCAAAACTGAAGGACTTTTTCCTTTATTTTTCACTTTAAGAAGACTAACTTAAAAATTTTTGTACCTGGCAAAGCCTGCCTCTCCCTTTGTGATGGCTGGAGAATGCTTTTGCAGCCAGCCAGTTCTGTGTACACAGGGAATCAGGGATCAGGTGACTTCAACTTAACCTTCCCTCTGAGCTTGAAGAACCAGCCAAGGCAATACAAAAGGGACCTTCTTGGAGACGTGTGCAGCTGCACAGCCCTTTACATTGGCCCCATGATCTGTTTATCTTCTGTCTTCAAGGAAACGACACAGTTAGGGGAAGCTCCCTCAAATGGGATGGCTTAAAAGACTGTATCCTCTGCTGGGAAGTCCACATGCTTGTTTCTTTATAAGCTATTTGATATATTTTTCCTTTCCGTCTCCATCCTCCCCTGGCAGCAGGATCTTTGGCTATTGTATGCTTTTCATTAAATCTTTCTGAATGTAAGCTTGTATGTTCTGACACCGGGTCAAAGGGTGCCATGGCAGGGGGAAAACTCAGCAGCAGAGTGGAGAGCTGCTTCTGGCTTTGATTACTGGACATGGCGAGTTATTTGATCACTGGACATTGCCAGTGATTGCAGCGTGCGTTCTTGGTTGAGGTATGAAGACTGAGTTAAGTATCACCCAGAAAGGAGTATTCCCTTGTGCTGCTGAAATGCTAAATTTCTGAAAGGAGTGTGTGAGAGTTGTGTCTTGGCCACTTTCCAACCTTTCTAATGCTACTGTCACTCTTATCCCGCATGTTCTGCTTTTGCAGTATCCCTTAAAGGAGGTTATTTAACTTCCCCTGCTGATAGGAACAACTGCCACTGTTGTGTTGTTGGGTTTAGGTTGGTTGTCTCTAATGAAAGCCCACGCTTAGCGACAAACTCAAACAACCAATTGCTTACTCAGCTTTGCTGCTCTGTTTTCTGAAGGTATAATTACTTCCTGCATCTTCATCTGTACTCCTGTCTGGATGGTCTGGGAGGGGCTGTGCTCCTTTTCTCTGCCCCTGGGCACATCAGCATGTGGGGAGGAGAAGCAGCTCCTGGTTACTGCTGTCTTCTTTTAATGCCTTAGACACAGGCTGCTCTGCAGCATGCAGTATCCACCCTCATTTCTGAGAGGGAAGAACGAGGAACCTTTTTGCCTATTTGTGACTATTGTGGAGTTTGCACCTAAGGGGGACAGTGGCAAAACCCACCTGTAACCTCTGGGCTAGTGCAGAGAGGCAGAGGAGGTACAACTCGGAGTTACTTGGTGTGAGCACAGGTACTTGGAAGGGATCTGTAGGCAGAAGTGTCAGGGTTCTGAGTGTACCTAACAGAACTTAATTGCTCTGCCATGGGGCCTCCACCCACTGCCTGGCTCAGGGGTTCCATTTGAGCTCAACCCATGACTTTCCCTTGCTCCCTGAGCTATGGAGTGGGTGTACCTGTCTTCCACTGCATATAGCAGTGCCTGGCCATGGACCTCAGCCTGGGGCCATGACCCACTGACTGACTCTCGCTTGATGTCGGACCTGCCTGGTGGCCACTGGACTGTGTCTGACCCTGGCTGCTGTCACTGGAGCTGACTCTGACCTGCAGTTTGACTTCCCAGCTTGACCTGCCTTATCTCCACGAGTGATCCAGACTCTTGGTTTACCCTGGCTGCCATGCCCAGGCTTGGCTGCTGGTACCACTTGTGTCCTGTGGGATGGGGCCCTGGCTGGTGAGTTCTGCGTTATCTTCCTCGACTCCTCATCCTGTTGGGAACTGCTCGTCCTTTCTGCTCCCTGACCCTTGAGAGGTCTCCATGGAGGGGTAATTCTTTGAAAACATTCATCTCGGTGTGAAACACTTCCTCAACTAGTAGCACAGCAAAACAAGAGCATGTGGCTTTGGGGAAATCCTGTCTGGCCACTGGGGAAGGTAGCACGGTGCATCGAAGCTTTGCCTTCCCTCGAAACTCTACACTGGTAAATAGGTTCTCACCAGCTCATTAGTTACAAAATTAATTAGCAGTCCAGCTGTGGGATGTGATGTAGCTCTTAACCCACCAGGCTGGCTGGGGAAGAGCTTCTTTCCAGCCTTAACAAAGGATGTTTGGGGATTCTGGGGGGTTTGTTTTTTGTTTGCCCTTTACACCACGTACACTTTTAGTGTTTTCTGCAGGGATCAGAATCAGCCCTGTACTGTGGGGCTTGCAGCCTCCCAGGACGTGATGAGAAACCACTCTCTGGCAGAATCCTCACTAAACAGGTTCCCTGAAAAATACCAGGAACTGGTGATTGCTCTCTCCTTGGAAGCAAGACCATGACAGATGCATTTACAGAGAAGAAACAACAACAATCAACAATAGACAGGAGGAAATGGCTCCTCTGAGAATAGGAGGCAGACTAAGGCTAGAAAAATGCTTGGGTTAGATAAG
Source organism: Zapornia atra (assembly GCA_013400835.1). Lineage (NCBI taxonomy): Eukaryota > Metazoa > Chordata > Aves > Gruiformes > Rallidae > Zapornia > Zapornia atra. Next base: position 1,748 of record VZTU01017487.1, on the reverse strand, counting down.
TAAGTTTTATGAGAAGGAGGGAGAAAGTGCCAAGAAAATGGGGGTGGGAAAGGAGGGATGGGGTTTTGGGGAAGACAGCAGGCCTGCCAGTGGCCTAGCTCTCTTCACCAAAGACACAGGCCCTGACAATATCCTCGTGTTCCCATGAGACAGGAAAGTTCCTCATGCTGAGAGGATTTTGATAATCATATTCTCAAAACACAGCGGCCTTGAAGCCAGGGGTACAGACTGCCCTAAACCAAGAAGGAGTTATGGGAAGGTACTTGGGAGTAAGTGAACATGTCAAGAACCAGCCATAATAGATGGTCAGAACATTCGGTGTGCGGATGCTTTTAGGCATCAAAGGTAAACTAATGTTTAGCTGTATGTTTATCAGAACTCATAATCAGTAACCAATCAGTGGGGTGTAAACAGTGTATGTAACCAATTAGCAGTTTTTTAGCTTGCCACGTTTGCAGTAACAACTGTATATAATCTGTGTGATTTCACCCAATGAATGGCTTCACCTCAAGTTCATATCGAATTGCGTGTTGCCCATCACTGATCTCCGCAACGGGGTGGGAAGCACCCCGGGGAGGGGGCTGCCAGAGGCCACCTGTGAAGCAGAGCTTCCTCACTGCTAGGACTGTGGCGTAAATTGAATTGTCCCATGGGAGACCGGGCCCAGGTGAGCAAAGAGGCTCGCTCTGCCCAGGAAGGGAGCAGAGGGCTTTCCTCACTGGGCACTGCTGCGGGCGCTCTGGCTGGCAGCTGTGCCTCTCCTCAGGAAACGCACAGCCCAAGGTGTGTTTGCTGTCGCAGGGGATGGAGACAGCTGCACAGGAGGGACTCACTCCCCCAGAGAGGTCTGCGCGGGGCTGGCAGTGCAACAACCCTCTTCTCACCTGTGATGTGTACTCTCAGTTCAGCATGGGTTTGTACTAAATCCCTCCTGTTTCCCTCTCTTGTCTTGCTATGTTTTGCTCAAGCTGGTAGCAAATAAAACCTATTTTTTCCCCTTTTCTGTGAGGGTCCTTGTCAAAGGAATAATTCACACCACGTTCCTCTGAAGCTTTTCTGACTATTGTAGAGACAAATCAAGGCTGAAGAATCTTATTGTTGCAGAAAATAGAGGCAATTGTGTTTCTCACACAAAGTCACAGAAGAGTGCTGTTGTGTTGCTGGAGATTTGGGACTGGATTAAACCGGAAGTCTGGAACTGGGGAGATGTGAACAACTTGAATCAAAGCTGAAGAAAATTCTCCTGTGATCTTGTGAAACATAATACACTCATGCAGACAGCGGGTGTTGCACACTCTTAATTACTGTAAAAGCAGAATGTGTTTGTGCTCCTTAACTCAGTTTACCTTTTCTCTTGCACTTCATCGAGCAATTTCTGCCTTTGGAGATCTTAAATCTTGTCTATGTTATTACTGTAAAATGTAAAGTAACCCAACCCTAGTCTGGTCATTAATAAGATCTTAAAATCATCCCTATCTTATCTAACTTGGGGTTTCTGATGTGGGGACTGCACAGGAGCTGACCTGGTGTTAGGAAAGGATTTCCCTGTATTCAAGCACTGCAGGTATCCTTTTGTTCCTGCAGCCTGGACCATCCACAGCATCATCACCAGGGGAAAAGACGGGCTCTGTGCCTTTATTAACAGGTGTATTACCAGGTCAAGGTGGATCCTAAGTCACCTCTGACCTGACGTGCTAATGTGTACGCAGGACTCTGCATGTACAATGGGCTCCATCAGAGGAGGGGTG
>VZTU01017486.1:0-59691 GCA_013400835.1 Zapornia atra | reverse complement strand
CGGCCCGGCCCTTCAGCCGCAGGGTCCCAACGCCTACCCGCCGCCGTCAGCACCGAAGCGGAGGGGAGACCCCGTCGGTCGCCGGGGACGCCGGCCCGGCCGCTCGCTCCGCCCCGCTCAGGCGGCCCCAGGCGAGCAAGACGGCAGAGGACCTCCGTGCAGAGGCAGCCGGAGCATCTGCCCACGCCTGAGGCCCCGGGGGCGAGCGGCGCCCGAGGAGCCGCCCGGGACTGACACTCATTCGCGGGCGGGAGGAGACCCGGGCTTCGGCCCCTTTCGCTAAGCCCAGCGCTCCGGTCCCCGGCCCGACCGGGGCTTCTGTGTCTCCCCGAGGAGGGAACGGCGTCCCCGAGGGCAGAGCGGGCCGAGCACCCCCTCTCCCTGGGACTCCCCGTTCCAGAGCATGCCTGCCCGGTCTGTGCTCGGCGGGGGTCCTGCTCCCTCCAGCTCCTCTTGGGTGATGGCCCGGGTTCGGCTCCTTGCTGCTTGCGGGCTGGCAGCCCCAGTGATGGAAACAGTGATGGAAGATGGCAGCTGCCTTGGCACTCGCCCTGGCCAAGACAAACTGCCAGGGATGACTGGGGAGTAACTGTACTGGCAGCAGCAGTAGCTACCGTCTTCCCAGCTCTGGGGAGCATGCCATGGCATGTTCTGGAGACCCATGGCAGCCCTGGAGACCCTCCCTATCGGTCACCGGTAGCATGACAGACAGTCTGGTGGCTGGTCCCCACCATGAGGAGCATAATGCCTGCAGTGCCTGCAACAGGCAGCTGCAGCCACACAGCAGGGCCAGGGATGCTGCTGCTGTGTCCTGGCAAGCAGCACTCAAAACACTAATTTTCACCCTAGTCCTGCTTCTCCAGGGGAGATGGGACCCCAGTGTTCTCCAGCTCCTGGGACAGTTCATGAGAATCTCTCCATGCCAGTGGTCTCTGTATATCAAGCATGAGTTATCTCAGCCTCAGAAGCTGTTTTCTGCCAGTCTGTGCAGCTACAGCAAATGTTTCCCATAGGACAGTCCTGAGATGATATCTTGCAGTCTTTAGTCCTTATTACTGTCTTGGGAAGGAAATGTTTTCCACTTTGGTGTGCTCTTCTTATTGTAACTAGGCAATGGACAAGGGATGTGTCTCAGAAGACAAAGGTACAAAAAGTTAATCTAACACATGATCATTTTTGCTAAGAATTAGAAGAACACATAAATAAAATGCATTTTTCTGCACGGTACTCCAGAATTATTTCCCAGAAACAAGCAGAGGAATTGACTTGCTGAAACCTGATGGCTGGCTGCTCTGCTGGGAACCGAGATGAGCATTCGTGTTGCCACCAGCTTGGATTTGGGATGAGGATCTTTCTTCTACCTCCATCTCTGCACTAGGAGAGACCATAAGAACCAGGAGGGCTTTTGTCTTTGCAAGTCTGCTCTGGCTTTGGGAATGCATATTAGCTCTATTTTTTTCAGATTGGGTGCTGAAGTGGCAAGCAGGATTAAATATGAAGTCTGCTATGGACTGAAACATCAGATGGGACAAAAAAAATCAGTCAGAGTAGTGATCTCTCTTGGTACAGGCAGGGTAACTCCCTGTGTGGTGGGGTGAGTATTCACTAAGTGATGGCAGTTTCATATTTAGAAGACTGAAGGTCCACAGACAACAGTATTCAATATTTGGAGTATTGACCCTACAGTCCTATAAAAATGGGAATTCAGGTACTATTGAATCACTGCTATTTTGGAGTAATTTTGTATATAAAAATTAATGCTATTTGCATCCAGGAGGGGTTTTAAGTTGTTCTCTCCTTGTTGGGTTTGTAGATCACAGCAGCATAGGCTCCTCAATCTAATGCACAAAACAGCAAACTAAATACTCTCATAATTCTTATTTTAGGTCTGTATGAGCTACGTGCAAAGAAACTCAAACTGGCTCCTGTGTGAGAAGCTGTACAGATTCCAAAGTAAGAAGGCGTTTTGCTCCAAGAAATACATACATGATTGAATGGCTTTTTAGCAAGTAAATGAATATGGGCTGTGTATCTCAGCCATCAATTTTAACAAAGTACCTTCAATCCTGAGGGTGTCAGCTTTACAATGTAATCTGTTTGTTCTTTTAGGTTTCCTTAACTAAGATTTAATAGGGAATGAAACAAAATTAAATGAAATGACATGGAATGGGATGTTTTCTTAACTGGTCTAAAGGTCTCTCCCCTGATGGTTCACAGGTCTGTACTGCTGTTTTTATTTGTTTTTCTTTCCAGAGGTGGATTAAGCCCATTTTATCTATTTGAAACCAAAAATGTCTATACACAGATAACAGAAGTGTGCATGTGTTTGTGTGCATGCAGACACATCTACGCATGAATAAATGTGTACAGGCATATACAAGACCATAACAAAGCTAAACCCCAGTTTTCTGAAAACTAATTGAAGACTTTTTGATTTATATCACAAAACAGACCTTTGTTTAACTGTGACAGCTGGAGGAGTGGTGGAGTCTTTGCCCAGCCAAGAACCTGACCCTGTAAAGCGGCTGCATGGATACCACATTCTCTGCTCTACTTGCAATAGTTTCTCAGGTCTTTCTCAGATTTTTCCTTCTCTTCTGCTTTTATCTGTCAATAACAATAGAAAGGTGACCTGAAAGTTACTTCAAAAGGCAAAGTTAAAGTTTTGACAGACTCACTCTGCTTGCAAATCCTTACACCCTCCTCTCCATCTGAGCCCATCACCAAACAGAAAGACCTCAGCTGCTTTCTCAGGGTGCACTGTTCACTCATACACCTCAAGGAAGGGCATCAAAGCAACTCTGCTTTCAAAATCTCTACTTCTACATACCTTGTGGACAACTTAACTCCTGGTTTCTCTTTAGACAATGTTTGTGTATCTTTTTACTCTTCCTCTAAACAAAAAAGGGGGAGATGACAGGAAGAGTGAAAGAACTTAGAGGCTGAGATAAAAACAGTTTAATAGGACACACACAAAAAGGAAGATAATATATATTAATAATATACACACAAAACAAATGAACAGCACAATTTCTCTCCAACCAAAGTTGATGCTACATGAGACCTCTGGCTGCTGTCAGGACCCCCAAACTGCCCAGCCTCTCAGCCCACATGCACAAGCAAAGCCAAGCAAGGAATTCATTCACCACTTCCCATTGGCAGGCAGGTCTTCAGCCATCACCCTGAAGTCGATGCTGTGCAAGACCCTCAGCTGCGGCATCAGGCCTGAGCTACCACTCAGCCCACCCCCAGTTATAAATGGAACATGGCATCACATGGTATGGAACATCCCTTTGCCAGTTTGGGTCAGCTGTCCCGGCTGTGTTCCCCCCCAGGTTCTTTGGTGCCCACTGCCTTCTCATCAGCAGGGCGGTATGAGAAGCTGAAAAGTCCTTGACTGGTTGGCAACAGCTAAAAACATCAGTGTGTTATCAGCACTGCTCTCATCCTGACTCCAAACAGCACTACACCATCTGCTAGAAAGAAAATTATCTCTGCTGAAATCAGGAAATGTTCTACCTGGGTTCTAGGGATTTTCTGTTGGAGATGCCAGTTATTAATTTCACTAGTGGCTTAGCAGAGTTTGGCCAGCTTTGGATTCTGCACATGAGCCTTAGAATACCAAAGGGGTAATTTCTCTGCAATCTTTTTCTCTGCATAAACAAAGCACATTTCCCTAAGTTCTCCATGGATAAAGAGCATCTCCCACACAGTAGGGCAGGTTTAAAAGGTCAAGCCACTTTTGAATAAGCCCTAATTGATACATACTTCCCAGAATGAGGGCTATCAAACGTTAAGGTACAGTTCAGAATCAGTCAGTGACCTAATTCTAAACATCATTAATCCATTTAACTCTGAAGAATAACACTGGCATTTCAAAAAGCCCACTACCTTAAGGGACATTGCTACTACTTTTCTGGAGGTTGGCTGTGTTGGATTCTTTGCCAAGAGCTCAAGTCATCTTCCACAGCCACTACTCAGATGCTGCTGATGTTCAGCATTCAGCTTGTTCCACCGCGTGTATTTTCTGTCCTGCTCTGTGCTGGGAGCATCCTGCCATGGGAAGGGGAGGGGGAGGGGGAAGGGGAAAGGGAAGAAAAGGAAAAAGAAAAACAGAAGCACGTAGCAGTGTATCCCTATTATTCAGCAAGATCATGTTCATTTTGGTCTTGTGCCCTGCCTGAGGGAGAAACCGTTGCTGGAAAAGAGAATATGGGTATCCTAAGGAGGGGAAGAAATAAAAGCTCCATGAAGCAGAGTATCTAAATTGCTTCTTATTCCAATTATGAAATTACCTCTCAGGACAGGGCACCTCTGTGTACAAACGAACAGCATTACCAACTCAGACCGAAGATCTCCTCTCTTTTGGGACCCTGAGCACATGTGTAGGGAAAAGATGTCAGAGGAAGGGAAGGTTTCAGTAACTCTTTGCTTGGCTTTTCTTCTCTCAAGCACCAACATTTGAAGAGCTTCCTGACCTGGTGGTTTTGTTCCTCAATTCCACCTGGCAGCCCTCAGGGCATACATCCTCTGTTTCTTTGAGCCACCCTTACACTTCCCAGAGCATCCTGGGACAAGGACTGTGGCACATAACCACCTTCCCTATTAAAACACCTTACAGGTGGGGGAAAATTAGTATGTCTAAATTCAGCTGTAACGGATTCTATTTCTACCCTGTGTTTCAGCTGGGGTGGCAGGTCTGTGCACCGATTTGGATGCTAATAGCCCAGGATTAGAGAGTGTGTGCTCTGCATGGCCACATCAGTGACGTCTGCCATAACACACCAAAAATGAAACTCTCTACTTCAAGATGTTCACCGTCACTGACAAATCATTTCAGTTGTGTATTAGTCTAGGTCTGGTAAAAACAGATCTATAAAGATTTTTCCCAATTATTTCCATTGATATTATTTATCAGTTTAATAGTATGCTATGGGAGAAGATCTGGTTTAGGCTTCTCTTACCTTGCCATTCAGTGAGGCACAGAGTAGTGAGCGTTGTTGAGAAATTCAGTGTTCTCACTCCCGTGGGAGAGGCAAAGCATCAATAAGGTACACACAGGTTACCAGTTTCAGTTCAAGCTTCCAGCAAATAAGCCTCAGCCTTCTGCTGTACATCAGGGTGATGAAGAGGTGAGTGCTGCAGTTCGATTCCCACGATAGCCATTTCTTTTGACTTAAAGGAATGCCAGCCTAGTCTTGACACATTTGAAATATCTGTGCTGTGGCCTGCAAGACCTGTTTCAGGACTAGCTTGTAATGTTCCTGTTTAATTCCTTTTTTTTTTTTTTTTAAGTCTTGGATAAGCTGTTCATTAATTCCTTGCTTTAGTATTTCAGACTTCATTCTATAAGACACTGCTCATAGTCATACAAAGTAGCAGCCAAGTTTCAACTGTCTTTCATTTATATTAGCAAGGCTATCCAAGTGAGAACAAAATACTTCAATAAAGATCCTCTTTACATCTCCCACTATTTTTCCCACATCACTTGACTCCATTTTTCCTTTTCAGAGTTAATTTCTAAACTAAACCCACAAAGCAAGTTCCAGCCATGTCTGTGCATNCCACACCCCCATTTATTTTACTGGAATGACTCAAAACAAAGCGATTTACACAGGAAAACACCAGTCTCAGAACCTCACTCATTAACATATTTCTTTCCTCCCCTTGTGCCATAGTTAGGGAAGCTGTCCCAGATCTTTTCAGGTAAAGGTATTTTCTGCTACGGAACCCAGAGGCAAGGCAACTGCCTTTCCTGGACCTCGGATGGGGACAGTACATGTTCCTGGGCCCGCCTTGCTTCAGCTGCTGCCTTCAGCCAGGGGAAGTGATGCCTGGGTTAGCTGCAAATTTGGGAAAAATCAGAACAGCACCTACCCACGTGCAGAACACCCCTCTTTTAGCTCCAATCACATTAAATGAAACAAAAAACTGTTTTCCCTTCAGCAGTCTGTTTTTTTGGGCCATTTACAGACATTCCTGCCCCTCCCAAGCTGCTGCAGACTCTGAGGGCAGAGGTGGCCTTGCCATTAAATGGATTTGCTTCTCTCCTGGCACAGCTGAAGCAAGTTCCCAAGGGACACTACAGAGCTGTGGAAGATGCTGCTGGCACTGTGTGAGGAGGCACAGCCCCACAGAGCCCCATGGCTGCCAGGAGCCAGCAGGCAGGGCTGGTGGGGACAGACATGGCATGGGGCTAACAAGCTGCTGGTACCAGAGCTGACCCCAGGCTGAGACCGGGTCTCTGTGCCTGTCTCAAGAGCTGGCATGTCACGTGCCCTGAGCAGACATTTGGTGGTGGTGAAGCTCTAGTGCAGGAAAACCCAGCCACTTCCACATCTGTGTACAAGACATTTCCTGCCCTTGGTATTTACCTTAAGGATGCTTTGAGAGGCCAAGCTGTCAACATGTGCTCCATCACATTAGTTTGGTTGGTCCTTTCCAGATAAACATACTATGATCAGAGAAACCGCTCAAATCTGTTCACTGCTGCGAACTTCCATGGCCACACGTGTGCCCCTCTGTGTCCCCATTATTGTCAGTCTGGGCCAGCACCAACCCCTAGGAAGAGAAAAGGCAGAAATGTTTTGAGAGGAACCTCTTTCCCTCTAACACCCTGTGCCACTGCAGGATGCTCACCCCTGAGGCATTACTGCCTTGTCAGCATCCAGAAAGGGATGACAGTCTGAAATATGTCTAGATGCAGTGGAGAAAAAGAAAACGCAGCTATTTTAAATGTGTAAGACCATTGTAACCCCAAGGTGCTCCAAGCTTATTTTAACTAAAAACTTGCTTGACTGGTTTTAATTAAGGAAAAGTGCTTTTTAGAACTAACGGATTCACTAGAAAACTCAAGAAATCTCCTCTCCAGCTGAGCATTACATAAAGAGAGTGCAAACTGCTAAGGCTGCAATCTGCACAGTCACAAATAGGGCAGTGTCTGATAGGCTTACAGATGTCAGACAGTGGGGATTCAAAGAATCAAAGATGTGTTAGTGTGGGGAAAACAGGCAAACAATGTGGATTTCTTTTTATTACTCCCCAAAAAGCTCAGAGTGGTACTGAACATTAAAAGAGGAGTAAATATGCTCCATCTCTGGCAGAACAGGCAATTGCCATTGTGTGAAGGAGGAGACTCTTTCCCAGACCTGCTGAGGAAAGATGCAAAGTGTTACCTTGAATTCCTGGTAGCAAAGAGATGATCCATCCACGTAAGTCCAAACTGAAGTGTTTATTTTAAAGTCCTCTTAATGTGCATCTTCCTTCAGAAGAGAAAAATATAAACCCAGAAGGAACTGCAATACTTCAGTTCCTAAGGCAGCATACACAATGTAACCTGAGTTGCATGACATCTGTACATGTAACTGGCACTGCAAATTAATAAGTTTAACTCTTGTTGGTAGATTACAGTATTCTCTAGCTTTATTTTTCATCTTGCTTCTGATAATTTCTAAACAAAAGTGTTGTGGGTAATTCTGTACATACTACAATAAGAGACACGATTAAAAGGAAAAAGATAATTTAAAAGCCTTTACATAATAAGATGATTGTTCAGTATACCTTAATGAAATAATTATTATTCATAAATTTAATCAGCCTGTGAAGTAATTTGCCTCCAAGGCACCTGATTAAAATAATGTCAGTGAAATCTTTGCACAGTGAGACAGGTACTCAGGACCGAATGGCTTTCAATGAAAGAGACTGCCTGGTGCATCCACCCAGCACCTCTGACAGTCTGGCCACCTCAGCTAAGGACAAAAGTATTGAGCTGTGCGATGAGCCCTGAGAGGGCTTTTAATGCAATCATTTGCTTTAGGTACTCAGTGCTTCAGGTCAGCTGTGCGGTGGTTCTAAGAGAAGGAAAATATCCTTCCCAGAGGACCAAGGGCTTCTTTCCAGTGGTGGGGTGGACTCGATAGCGACTTTGGAAAGGTGAAGACAAAGGGGAACAGGGCTGTAGTAAAGGGGCAAGTGGTTTGGAAAAAGAGAGTCTGCTGGAATAGCTGAGAAAATCTCCCTTTCTGAAATCCATACTTGGAATTTCCTCCTCTGTTTCACCACTGTATTTAACGTGGGAAGATAGAGTGCTACAACAGATCTGCTGACGAATATTTCCTTTTGAACCAGTGAATTGCCAAAGGGAGTTGAAACCATCTAGAACAGAGGGTTACACTGTGGTACAACTAGATCTGTCCTCATTAAAAATAATTTTAAAAACCCATCCAGTGTTGTCATTAAGTCAGGACTGATACAAAGAAATGCACCTATAAATCATGCTCTTTTACAATGTCCAGGTCCCCATCTTGACCTACATCTTAATGCATAAAGAATTTGACAAGACCCATCATATTACTTTTCTCCATCTCTGTAGTGTTCATCTGCTGGGCACAGCTTCAGACTTACATCAGTCTGAAGTCAAGATCAAGTTGGTGAAGCTTTGAACAAACAAAAAACAGAAGAAAAATGTGCTTGTTTGTGAAATAATCACCTGAGGTTTTAAACTTGGGATTAAATTGTTGGCTCTCCTACAAAGTCCAAATGGATGCTTGGGCAAACCAACTCAACTGTGGATCCTGGAGTTGGACTCCTTCTCCTGTCTTATACAAGCCCTGCCAGGTCTCATGCTGTGTGAATGTGTGGATTCCCCAGACACCCTGAAGTTTCCATGACTCTCCTTAAAGCAACATCTATTGTTTAACTCAGCGAAACACTACAGCTTCCACATCCCCAGGTAGCTTAGTCGCTGCTCTAAAGCACATTCCTGGAGAGAGTGTGACCTTTGAAAATGAAGCTGAGAGAATGAGATCGAAAGCACTGGGTATCAGGTTTATACCACAACACAGACCCAGAGTCATTGTCCAGAAAAAGCTGATGGGAATCTGATTATATTTCACTATTATGCTTGTATATTGCTTTAGCTATTTGTCTGTTAAGCAACCTTGTCAAGTAGATGACTTTTTCCTGTTTTCCCCCATCCATCTCCACTGTACCCCAGCAGCAATACGCATGGGTTAGTGGTGAGGATCCAACACCATTTGCACTCTTTTCCTACTTTACCTTTATGCATCACCTCCACTGCCCGCTTGTCACTCACTTTGATGCAATGCCTTCCATCAAAGGCTGTCCCAAGCCAAATGGGGAGTGAAGGGAATTGATGTCCTTGACTTGGAGCCTCCTGTTTTGATGCAATTTTTTCAGTTTGTTATTAATGCCCTGGAAATTGATCTCTGACTATCCATTTGTTTGCTCGGCCTGCAGACTGGAAAAGCAGTCTCCTCTCATGTTTGGATAGGGCAAAAACCAGGCAGAGCTTAAAGTCACTTCAGTTTTGTTTCCTTTCCAGGTCTGTGCTGAATAACTCATCTGATTTTAAAATTATTTTTTTATCCACATATCACACAAAGAAATTTCCAAAGCCCCATCATGAGCCTCAATGTTCATATCATCCTCAGTTTATTTCCAGATCCAAGAGTCTGTGTTTGCACCTTCTCCTTGGTTTGAAAATTTCAGTCCAAGGAAAAAAAATAAGGGTGAGAAGCTCCAAATTTAGAAGATAAAAACAACTGCCTCCTGAAATGATCCCACCTCAAAAGTGGTGTTTCTTCGATGTCAAAAAGCTGTTTTGACTTAGTTTGAAATATAAAAACTCTATCCTGGATGGCCAGAAGGATGTCCAATGCTGCCACATGTACCAGGGGATCCATGGCCAGAAGGAACAGAAACCCACAGTCTGTCCTACAGGGTTAACATTTGTTTGTGTGCAAAGTGGGTGTAACTCCACGTCCAGAACCAACCCCCAAGTTCAGAATATCTCTTCCTACCCAAGATGGGAATTCCCTGTTTCAGGCACTATCACAACTTGCACTGGAGCAGCCAAGGAAGGGCAGACAAGGGCTCACCAGAGGACAGCAAGAGCAGAATATTCACACCCAGAAAGATTAATAAGCTCCTTCCACCAAAAATGTACAATAATTCCAGCAGCAACCTAGAAGCAACAGCTGTAAACATCAGGCAGATGAGAACTGAGGGAACTCAAAGTCACAGCAAGACAATTCCTGATGAGCAGTGGTGCTGTGCACGTTCAGCTGGGAACGAGACAGTGGGTTCACCTCCCTGCTATCTTGTGGGCTGCATACCTAGCGCAGCAAAGCATCTAGAAACTCAGTTCCACACATTTGATACACTGCTTTATGTTTGCTTTGTGCCACCAGGGCAAAGGTGAGCAGACAGTGCCTGCCTGTGCATCTGCCTTGATAGGGGACCAGGTGAGGAATAAGCTGCAAGCGCAGTTGAAGCACACACAGAAATGTGCCCTTGTCTAGATGGATCCTGCAGATGGAGGTGCAGATGGGATAAAAGATATGTGAATGAGGGAAAGGTGTCTTCTCTGCACAAGACCATCTAGTCCTATACATATTCATAAAAGGGTCACCTTTCGTCTCTTGTGCAGACACAACCAACATCTCAGTATCTTGGCTTTCCTTCTTTCCTTTTGCTTTTCCTGTGCTAATTGTTCTTCCCTGGATGACAAGGCTGTTCCAGAAGCTGGAAGACTTCCTTGAGACAGAGAGTCTCACAGCTTTTACTGATGTGCAGAAAAAGAAAAAAAGCCAATTTCTGGGACACAACTCCTGTTATGGAGTTTGTGCATGGGTGATAGAAGGGAATGCTCCCTGGGAAGAAACCAGATTTCAGTGTCAAGATTGCAAAGGGTTATTAATATAAACAGAGGACATAAGCTAAAATGATTGCTGAAAATAATGGAAAATATATCAGCAGTATCCTTCTCATGTTGCTTGCTCATCATTTTAGAGTTTAAGGGACATCACATGGATCCAAGAGGCTTTCTGGAAAAGCTCCTGCTTGCCTTCAAGCATGTGTTTATTCACCTGACCGTGGGACGTGAAGCTGATCTGCTGTATTTAGCAGCTGTGGTTGTCAGAGCAGCTTCCTTCTAGGTAGGGAGTGTAGCAAATACACTTGCCTCAATGCTGACATTCCCATTCTGAGGGGAGGGAAGAGGTTTTGGTAGAGGCTGTAGACTGGTCAGTAGACAGAAATAGGCAAAGACAGGACTTTTTGCCGTAGCAGCCACGAAGAAGAGCAGGACTAAGAACACCAGCCTGAGCACCCAGCTCAGCCAGAAGCAAGCTTAGCTGGCAGGCTGGATGGTGTAAGCTAGAGTCTTGGTCTAAGCAGAGTCCTGGTTCTGGCTCAGCCCTGACTGCAGGCAGGCTGTGGGGCAGCACCTCAGATGCTGTTCAGAAATGATGTTCCTTATAGGTGGGGACGGCAGAACATTTAGGCTGAGTTCTGGAGAGAAGCTCTTGCCAGCCACGTTCCCAAGGTATTTTTTTAAGCAAATTGTTTGAAGGTGGAGACTGGGACATCTTCATCAACTGCATGTGCAGATTTTACCTATTTTGGGGAACTGGTCTTCAGTCTGGCTTTTGGGTGCAGTCCAGAAGAGAGAAGAGGAGGTGGGGTGTTGGGTGGGAAGAGAAACCAGACAACAGTTTTATCTGTAACTAGAAGAGCTACAAGGTTCTAGAATTAAGATTTGGGAAATAAACCACACCTCAGGGGCAGGTTTTTGTAAGCTGCAGTCACACAGCCCATCATGGGCAATGAGATTCTTTACATTCCCACAGAGGGAAATGGGACATTACCATTCTTCTGGCTCAGGCTCAGCACCAAAACCAGGCTCCAAACACATCCCCATTGTCTGCATAGACTCCAAAAGAAGTTATAATTTCACTTTTTTTTTTAATTAAAGAAATATTAGTCTTTGGACTTTCTACAGCTCATAACAACATCAAAATACAATAGAGAAGTAGGAGAATTACATGGGTGGGAAGGGACAGCCTCCTTCTGTAGGAGCATTTGATAATAAGTGGTGTGCAGGACAGGACACTAAAGAAAGTGGATGTAGGCTCGGGTCCTGCATCCCTGTGACCCTAAAACTCTATTGTATGCCTTCAAGTGGTTCACAGCAGCCTTTTAAAAAACTTTAATAGCCAGATAAGGGAATGCTTTCTTCTTTCTCCTTTCTACCACCCCTTCCACCCTGGGAAGGCTAGCTACATTTAAATTTAAAATCGAGAATCAGGTTTTCCTTTCCTATCTTAGAAGATGAACATATGCACCTAAAATTGCTTTTGATTAATAACATTAAGAAGGAGAAGAAAATAAATGGCAGAAGCCACCAAAATTCTGATTTGTATGCTGGCACCTGGCAAAGAAACATGTTAGAAGAAATATGCTCTGAGACTGGATTGCTCTGAATGACAATGAGAAAACAGCGTGCAAGGGTTGCTAAATAGACTTGTTCTGTGCTAGGTGAGACTGTAATGCCTTTCTACATCAAGCAAGCACAACCACATGCTCAGTTGTTTACCCAGTGCTATTTTGTTCAATATCTTTCTGTCTTCTCAGACTGAAACAAGTGAAAACGACACTTGGTACCCATGGCTATTCTCCTACATGAAATTATATTAGCAGAGCATTAGCATGTACATTTTAAACAGTGACTCTGAGGAGAAAGCCAAATACTGAAGATGTGCAACCCTTCCTTTTGACATTTTAGTTTCTGCCTATTATGTTTTTGCATCACCCCATACCTACGGATTTCACGACGGCACATTCATGCTGACGCTATCATCATGTATCTATTTCACAAGAATCTTCTAACTATGGAGACATGGTAGCAAAGCAAGAACCCTGTAGAAAAACTATGGGATAAAACCACTGAGGTGCCTTGCACAGCTTTGCATCCACCCCAACTGTCATGATTTATGAGGAAAACTCCAAGGTCCCTGGAGAGCTGAACTCTAAACTCTCCCTGCTCCCAGAAAGTGCCGCTTTCTTTGTGGCACTGACAAATCACTCTCCAGGATCCCTCTCCACACCTTGTTGTATTTTAACATGGCAGGCATCTAAAACATTCACTGCCCCCCACAGTGAGATGGGGAACAGAGGAAAAAAAAAAGTAAAACTTGTGGGTTGTGATGAAAACAGTTCAATAGGACAGAAAAGGAAGATAACAACAACAAAGGAATATACAAAATAAGTGATGCTCACCAACCACTGACCAATGCCCAGTGAGTTCCCAAGCTGCAACCCTCCCCAGCCAACTCCTCGCAGCTTATACTCTGATCTCTGTGTCATGGAGTATCCCTTTGGTCAGTTTGGGTCAGCTGTCCTGACTGTGCCCCCTCCCAGCTTCTTGTGCACCTCCTGCAGAAGGCTCATGCCTCCTTGCTTGAAGGGCCCAGAAAGCTGAGAAGTCCTTGACTTACTAAAACTACTACTTAGCGACAACTAAACATTAATGTGTTGCCAACATTATTTTCACACTAAATCCAAAACACTGGAATGTCAATACCAGCTTCAAGGAAGAAAATTAACTCAGCCCCAGCCAAAATCCCAAGCCTCCACATTGTCTACTGAGACTGGGGAGCTTTATGGGATTCCCTGATGCTCTCCATTGGCAACACCTAATTCAAGAAGCTACTGAAGTGACAGGAGCCTCTGGATACAAAACTGGTAATCTCTGAGCAACACTGCATGCACTGCATTGGTCTTGTCTGGGAGGTGAACAACCAACATCCTCAGTTTTCCAGCCTCGCTTGCTGTTGTTTTTCAATAGGAAAAGTCAGGTGTTGGAGAGCAACAAGGGCCAGGGGTTCAGGGTGACCACAGCACAGGCAGAACAATGAGGTCACTGACCAGAGGGCAGCCCCACAGCACCCAACCAGGGTGGGCAGAGCATGGAGCTGGCAGCGGGGCCCTCCAGCAGGCAAGGTAAAGTCACAAATGAGTTCTGTGGCCCTTTCAGGGATTCCAGACAGGAACAAGTCCAAAGACAGGACTCAAAACACAGCATCAACCAGGCATTGGCTGCAACCCCTGAGCTTAGATGAAGTTCCTGGAGCCATGGTCACAGCCAGTGGGTGGGAGTCCCAGGTGAGGCTGGTCAAGCTCCTGTTAGTGCTCAGCAGGGCTGCCTGCTCATCTACTCCTAATTTAAACAGGCAACATATATAGCTTGTACACTGGGCAAAAGCAGGCTGCTATGGAGACACAGTTCATGGCAAAGCCTGCGATGCAGGTATTTCTCCAATGACAGAAGCACTGTAGCACCACCACAGCCTGAAATATGTTGCTTTGCAGCACTCAGCAACAGAACAGATCTTCCTCAGATTCCTCCCAAAGTCCTGCTGGCAAAACTGTACCACAAATCCAGAGCTGCTCTGAGTAACAACAAAACACATCCACAGGGATGGTGTCAGCCACTGAGCAATGAGGAACAGAACACAAACTGCAGCAGCAGCAGCAATGAATACCAGCACAGTGCCTCTGCTCGCCAGCCATTATGTTTAAAGATGACCTACCAAGCTACCCAGTTGATGTGTAGTGGTGTTCTTTTTCTCATTATTGAAGAGTAGCTGCTTTCTAAGTGGATCTTTATATGCTTTTTAGTCCCTCAGCTGCTTTTCGGATGCAGCAAGCACATACCTGAAAGACCAAGTCCTAAAAGCTATTCATATTTAGGGACTTCTGACAGAATCTATTGCCAAAGCAATGCCTCTTGCCCTCACATTTTTTATAGGACAGGTTTATTTCTGATAAGTACATTGCATTCTGGTGCTCCTCTCTCAGCACTGTACTGTAAGCTGGTTCTGATACTGAACTTACTCTGTAAGTAGAAGCATGTGATTTATGCTTGCACTGTTCAAATGTGAGGTGGATCCAAGATCAGGGACACACAGAAATGGGAATTTAATTTGGCTCAGGGAGGTTTTTAGGTCCCAACAAGAACCAGAAGTGGATTAGTTCTTTTCAAGAGTACCTCAGTTCTTCATAAAGAAGAAAATATTACTTAAATTTGCCTTTAAGGAATTGTCAGGTTAGGTGAAATTTCCCACACCAGCTAACTTTTAAAGCAATTTTTCAGTTCAAGCTTCATAAAACAAAAATTCTTTGTTTTTAAGAAAATCAGGCATGGATTTTCACATAGAACCCCAGCAAGTAGTAAGAAATGGTCACAACAGATATGTTTTGCCTCTGGTAGCCAAAGCCTGGTCTAGTGATGGGAAACCTGTAAAGTTCCACCTCTGGGGAAGCGAAAACAAGAAGTCTGATGCTGGAGATGAGCATCTGGTGAAACCAGCTGGGTTCAGGGGTCCAGGGAGGTTGTTTCTTAAACAATGGATAACTATACACACTATTTTGCCAACAGATGTGGGCTTAGAGCTGACAGCACCATATTGAGCTAATAAGCCTCAATGAAAGGAGAGCACAAAAGCTAGTCAGCAGAAACCCACTGGGGCCCTGTTAACATTGTTCATAGAGATGATTATTGGTTTGGAGCAAGAGACAGTTACTTGCAGCTGTCTCTTGTACATTTTGTAGACATATCCCTAGAGAGCTTGGAAAGACATCTCCAACCAAGACTAAAGGGCCAAGTTTTCAAGAACTCTTCCACTGCCAAAACCTGACACCAGGTTTGGTGGAAAGCAAGTTCCTGCAGCTCTGTGGCATACTTGGCTGGACTGGCAATGAAAGCCACTGTGAGAAAAAGAAACCACAACCCACCAAATCCTCCCTATTTTGGATGATGTTTTCAAGATTCCATTGCATTTAACCATGGTTCCCAAAATGGCAGCTAATGTGTGCTGAAGATCTTTGCTGATCTGACTGTTAATATCATTGGTAGAAAGCAAATTCTTCTCAAAATCTCACCCCATTTCTGCATGCATTTCTGGAAAACTGCATTATGCACTAATAAAAAACATAACCAACCTGCCTGCCTTTATCTTCTAAAATCAGGACTCCCAATAATCTGATGCATTATATTCTCCCACAAATTAGTAATTCTTCAACAAAATAGACTGGCCTGTTATGAATGGGAAAAATTCAAATGGAATCACTCACTAGGCTGCTGACGGTCTGCTTATTTTATTGTTTCATCAATTATCGGAGCCTGAGAGCCTTTGAAGTATCAGCTGTGATAAGCTGTTTGACACTGCTGTCAGGCTTCATCATTCCCAATGAAAAGTGACAGTCCTGAGATCAAACTATAATTTCCTTACAAAGATGAGGAGTCACATTTACTTCTAATTAGTATGCAGTCTTTGACAGGCCAGGCATTTGCAACACAATTTCAAATTACTAGTACAAACCCTTCCTTCCCCCCCCCTCCAAATTACTTATTACCTCCAAATTATTATTTATGAGGCAGGTGAATTGCTGAATTTTGCTTCTTTCAGTGGAATATAATTCCATAAAAGAATATTTGTCCTCTTTCAAGGGAAAAGTATTCAAAACAAAACTTGAGGTTACATGTACACATTTCATTTCCATCTGTTACACGTGTTCCAATGCAGGGAACTTGCATGCTGCCGGGAGAGTGCTTTAGAAGCTGCTTTCCACAAGGTTATTTTATCTCCCACTAAACTGATTCAATTCAGTGCAGAAAAATCTCAGGCCAGAAAGGAAGAGCCTGAGCAAATCTGAGAGGCTGTTTGAGCTTCCCATAGCAGAGGAGCTAGTGAGAGCAATCACAAGAGGAAGAGCTAATCTGGGAGGTAGGCTCAGTTCCCAATCTCTCACAGGCTGCCACCAGGGAAGAGCCAGGCTTGCAGCTTGGGGTAGCAGAGGCAATGCCTGTACAAAGCCAGGCTCTTCCCATGCTATGGCAGTGCAGTTAGCCTGTCCAGGAGAACAGTTCATGGTACACTCCTGTTCACCTGTGGGCACGCAAAATGATGTCAAGACAATCCTGGGACTGCATACCACAGAGAATTCGTGCAGTCCTCAGTTAAAAACCATGCAAGAACATAGTCCCTGTTAGGTTTTCAGACTCTTATTTCAGCTCCACAGAAATAGGTGTTCTATAGGACACATATATGTAATAGGACACCATGATCTAATCATTGCTGTGATACCTTTAACTTTATTCTTTTTGACAAAAAGCCTACTGTGCATATCGTTCCATGGAATAAGAGAAAGCAGCCCTGTTCTCAATGAGGCAGGCCAAGACCTGAGTAGCCTGAAAAGGCACAGATTGCCTGGTTATGGGATTGAATGTGTAGTTTGGTGTGTTTTTAGCCACTCTACCACATGCTCTTTCATTGCAGCACCACTAAGAGGGGCAGACTCCCAGCCATGTACACGACCACAGCAAGCTCACTGTGCATGCAGCAATCTGCTAGGATGGGGTTGCACCCAACGGCAGTCAGATTTTGGCCTTGTGGCTCCAAGCCAGCACAGACTATTTCCAGGCACTTCCGTGCTGGTGGTACCCCATGCTGTACATGGGCTCAAGGAGGTGTAGCCCTGTTCCTATTTGGGGAGCCAAACTTCAGCCTGTAGTGCCATCTATCTGATGACCATCTGCCACAATTGCAGTCTGCCATGGCCCAGATATAAATTAGATATTTAGAGTTAGATGCTTTCATCCAGACAGAGTATTTCTGGTCCTGTGGGAGGTCTCACAGTGCTGCATGTACGAAAACAATTGTGACCGCAGCACCTGTCAGGGTAGAGGCACAGAAAAAGCACCAGTGGCAAATGCATGAGCTCAGGTCTTTTGGGTCTCAGTCCTGCACATGAGCCATTAAGGCAAACAGAGACAGTCTGAATACATTCATGGAAGTTCTTTGTGCCCTTTAAACACAATTACTGTTTGAGAACAGACAGAAAATGAACACAGTAATCATTCTGCCATGCACTATCAGGTGTTATTGCCAGCAAGGCCTTTGCTAACCACTCTAATTCCTGAAATAGCCACAAGAAAATGGGGTCAGTAAAGTGCCAATTGTTCATTTAAATTACAGGGCTGAATCCAGGCCCTAGTAATATTTGCAGAAACAAGCTTCAAAGGAACACAGGTGGCAATAATTAATTTCTAATTTCCTCCTCTTGCACACACTGACCTGGATGAAGAAAAAATTGTCTGAAACGTGAAAGAATGCAAAACAGCATCTTCAAAAGCACCCCAATGAAGTAAACTATACCAGGAGAAAGGAGCAGTTCTGCTCATTCTGCCCATGTATACGAAGCTCATGACCTTTTACTTCATTAGTCTGTACCACAGCCAGCATCAACAATACTGGAAGAGTGTTTACTGGAGGAAGGCTGCCACATCTGTACCTAACTCTTCGAAGGATGAAATAGGAATTAGAAACTGAAAGCAAGCAGAGGTCTTTGTTGAGGTGGCATGAGTGTACACTGGGAATACTGGAAGATTTACCAAGCTATGTGGCAATACCATCCTTTTTTATTTGCTCAGTCATGCAACTGGAACTGTGATATTTAATTCATCACTTAAACGCTTTTACCTCACACAAGTGATTTTCAGATGGCTGCAGGTAATTCATTCTACACTGGATAGCTTCATCACCAAGATTGACCTTGTTACCTCATTTCTTCCCTTGTTCTCTGAAAAGTGCATCAAAATTCTGCAGTTAAAAGAAAAGCAGAATCTCCAGGAGGAGCCAGTCTGAAAGCAGTCATTTGGGCAAGCTTTACCCACTGAGAACCAACAGGAGAGATATCCTGAAGATGACTGTACATAAGCAATGAACTTCCTTATGCTTTTTTTGAGTCGATGACATAACTCACAACAGATGGAGAAGGCTGTGGATGGCAGTGCAAATTCTTTGGGACAGAAACCTAAGTTCATCTATGCTTAAAAAGGCAATGCACAAGGCCTCCAACTCCCACCACAAAACTCATAGTAGTAAGTGACTTACAGCAGGTGAAGGGCCATAAAATCTTACTTTCTGCCATAACTGCACCTCTGGAAATGCTATAATTGAAAAAACAGCGGTCAGTAAGCAAGTGCCAAACAGGCATGAGCTACTGAGCATTCATTTCATTTAGAAGCCCTGTGCTGCTGCTCCCTCTTTAAATTAATTTAATATAGAAGCCCCATCAATAACTGTGCCAGCATCAAAACACCTATGGGCTGAGAGTCTGCCAACAGCCATTCCATCATGTCAGAGTTTCTTCTCTCTGGAAACTCTGGCTGCTAATTAGTTGCAATGTTTCTGACAATGGACCATAATTCACCAAGGTCCTTTACAAGTACCTGTTTTTTCTGAGTTTAGTGTATTTTCTAGGCTTAAAAGAAAAGTAGCTCCTTTAACTGATTCTCCATCTTGGCAGTAGTTTTCTTTATCTTGCACTAGCTGTATTTTTCCAGGCATGTGATAGAGTAAAAATTGGTATTAAAGAGCTGATGGTGGCATTCAGGTCAGTATTTCATCTTGGAAACATTTGCCGTCAATTACGGAAGTTAACACATACGTCTGGACAGATTCTCAGTTGTATAAAGTAGTGTATTTCCCTGCAAGTTGATTGTGCTATACTGATTACTGCAACCAAGGCCATAGATTTCAGCAAGAATAAGCTGATTTGCCCTGGCAGAGAATCAGTCTCACTTTATACAGATCTGCTAACCCTCCTCCTGTGTGCTCAAGGATTCGCCAGGGTGCCTGGTCTCCTCTCACTGCCATATAAGTGAGCAGTCCCATCAACTTCAGCACAGCATATATTCGAAAGTGCAACTGCCGTGCTGAGTCTGGCCAAATATATCATTTCAGGGTCCACCTCCCCTTCCCCAGTGGAATATCACCTTTTATTAGCACCCTTTCCATCAGTTCTTGGGACCCTGGGTGTGATGCAACTCATGCATTTCGAAATCTTGCCATTAGGTAGTAAGAGTTTTTGACTCTAGAGAGAAGTTTTTAAACCACCCAAATGTTAAGAGAGTTTCATCTCCATCTCAAAACATAATTACCATTAAAGTTAATTTTTAAACAATTGGTCCTCCAAAAGCTGTCTGGGACTGATTGGTATTAACAACCCTCCCAGGATCCTTATCCTTCTCCCTGAAGCTCTTCCTTCTGGTGTTTAAACTGTAATTATATTAATGACATCTCCTACTTACTAAAACTGAGTTCTCACTAATCACTGCTTACAAACATTGTTGCAGTCAGGCTCTCAGACATGTAGCTTCATTCAAATAATTCAAATAGCTTCTCTGGAATGTCAAAATCACTGCTGAAGGAGACTGCGGAGCAGTCTTAACACTTTTCAAAATGCTGCCTTTAACCAGGTAAGGAGAGATCATTTTTGATGGTTTGTCATAAACACCTTCCTTGGGATTACTCCAGTACAAGTTACACATACCCAGAAGCTGCAACAGTTGGGCGGCCACAATACAAGCAGAGCAGTGACCACATTGACTGGGCAGAGTCCTCCAGTGTCCAACCTGGGCAGCAGCAACAACAGCTCCTGTCAAGAGAGCAGCAAGCATAAGGGACAGTAACAACTCAGGCCTACTGTCAACCCAGGAAACCTGAGCAACAATCTGGAAACAGAACTGGAACAGGCACACCTACAACTTTGCTCAGGCCAGGACTGAAGGCCTGGGCTTGAAATTAAATGGACCTCTTGGCCAATGTGAAGTGAAGTTGGAGAGGTGACCCCAGGTGAGATCTCTTAAGGTAATGAGAGCTCATTGGTGCATCTGGACTCTGACAAAATGTGAAGGAATACAGATTTTAATTACAGCATGACCAATCACACAGTATGAGCAACAGATTCAATTAGCAATTATTTCCTGTAGGTTGAAATATAGCTGCACAAAATACTTGCTTAATAATTTAGGAAGCTGGGAAAAAAATATTAGTCTTGCTTGCAAACAGTGCAGTACAATAATTTAAAGGGGTTAAATTAATCAAATAAATTATTAATTACAATTAGCTCATCCATTAATGTTATGGCAGCATTTCAATGCCCCAGCCAGCACCAGGGTTCTTGATGTTGGTCCCAAACCGGTAGGTGCAAAGTACAAATGCAATTCTGTGGAACTAGGAGAGGACCTCCAACTGGATGTCCCATTGCCAGTCTGCCAAGGTCAAACTACTCTTTTCCTTACCTGGCTCAGTAAATCTATTTTTTGCAAATGAGAACATTTCTTCAGTAAGAGTAACTGTGAATGTTGCTGAGCAAGACCCCGCAACCCTGAGGTCAGGCACATCCTGGAAAGTGGAGGACAAGAGGAAGAACATTTTGGGCAAGATCAGAGCTGAACTGAGCCCATTCTCTGTTTCTGTAAGGAATGTAACCACTGAACAGAAGCACCAGCAGGGTGCTGAGTATATTTCTAAAAAGATTTTAGTGTTTGGGGATTTTTTGGATTTGTTTTGGGGGGATTTTTGGTGGATTTTGGTGGGGGTTTTTTTTGCTCATGTTTGGTTTGGATTTGTTTTTTTTTAAGAGAGGGAACAAGCATTTCTCTTCCAAATAGTGATTGTGGAGAAGGGGAACATGCCCCCTGAATCAGTAAGTCACCCAAACCCTAAAAAGTTTGGATTCATAGGTTGATGGTTATCTCCCCTTCTGACACCTCTGCCCCTATGCACCCAATATATGCCAGCAGGTGATGGGATCCTGGATTGTGCCCAAAGAAAGAGGGAGAACAGATCTCAAAGTGAACATTACAGTGCTCAGCTTGGAGGAACTTACATCAGCAGCTTAGAGTTTCAATGACAGAGCAAGGACCAGAGCATAGGTCCCAGAAGTCACAGTCTAGTGCCTGATTCACTGGACCACAACCCGAATTGCTAAAAAAAAAAAAAGCCTTAAAAATATATGTAGCATGAAGCTTTTACCTATTACTCTATCAGAATCAATAGGACAATTCCATTCTGCAGAACTATGTTCTACTAAAACTCAAAAGACTGATTAGAACAAAAGTTTCAATAGTATATTTTTGTGATACCATTTATTATCCCACATGGTTTGACACAGTGTAGTATATTGCACCTATAAATCAGCTGCAGCAAATTATTTAATGATGCATTAACTGTGGAATTTCACATATATTACAGTTCTTTAGCCAATGTTGAATGCTTTTTCAATAGCTTAATCCATCCCAGTACCACCGAAGCAGGCATATTCATCCATCATCAGAGTGCACAGTCTTCTCTTTGCTCTTTTTGTTTTATTAAAACTCTCGATCTACAAGCATGGCATTAAATAATTCCTGAGAGCTTTTCTGCACAAGATTCCCACCACAATCCTCACCCTTCTACCATGAAAAACACCCCCAAATATCCCCAAAACCCAAATGAAACAAAAACAAACTCCACAAAACTTTTCATCCTCTATTAGATTCTTGCTATCCTCTGGCAACAGCTTAAGTCTGGCATTGACTTGGGCCACATCGCTGAGAACTCACAAATGACACCACAGCTATATGTGTAAAGGTATTATAATTTCTGTAACGTAAAAGTGATTTGTTAAGTGCTTGATCTGATGAGAAAGCTAAAAAAAAAAACCAAAAACCACAAAACCGTGAGTCTACCTAGAAGAGGACAGAGAGGACAGCTTTTTAAGAATACTAGACATCAAAATAACCTTTAGTTTCATGACATTGAACTCATGGCACTGAACACAAACAGCACATTCACAGACAGAAACCTAGTAGTTGCACTTTTCAGCACTGCACTTGGCACCTGAGTAAGAGGATGAGCACTCCAGACCTTCATGGAGTTCAACAAGTTCCTCCATTTGGGGAAAATCTTTACAACCTTTAGCTGTTAGCTGAAGTAAGCTTCCCTTGCCAAGCATCTTCCATTCCCTCCAGCTGCTGAGTGAAACAACTCCAATCCTGGAGAGCAACAGGGAAGATGATGATGGATCTCCCTTCTGCCCCTTGTCATTGCTGGCACAGAAAGACAGAATAACTCCCTTGTGGCTATTCCTCTTGGCTGTTGTCCCTCCTGTCTGCTCACTCACAGAGATAAATGCTGCCATGCTAGAACACAGCCTTAAGGCAACTCTTCTGTACAATATGCAAAGTTAGCATTGCATTTTGTTGTATAACATTGGTTTTAAAAGCTCCTCCCGTTCAGTTGGTACCTCTTCCACTGTAATACTCACATTTTGCTATGTGCTTTTTCTTATGCTTTGTGCCCTCTCTCTGGTAGCAGCCTACACATACCCTACCAGTTCAGTCTTCTTTATGCAGATATAACCACTTATCCCCAATGCACAGTCTGGTGTGTAGTGACTCAAGGGGTCAGAGCTTCTTATTTTGTGCTGAAAGCCAAGCAAGCTGGAACACTGGTTTTGGAGCCCCTCAAATCATCCTCATACTCAACCACTTTCCTGAAGGTCAGCAGGAAATAATTCAAGGCTTGTAGTTTAGAACCAGCTTGTTAAAACCATTAGTTGAAGTTGTTTTATGCAAATAACTTTCCCTGCCCCACTCAGGGTTACGTTTTGCACCTTTCTGTGTGCTCCTATCTTATCTAATGAAGTCATGTCTAACCTGCCAATTTAGGTATTCATCTCAGCTGAGCATATTTTGCAACATGTCACTGAACTGGTAATCCATCTCTCCCTTTCCTTATCACTGGGTATGGAACATTTAATAATTGACACTTTATATAGTCAGTATTAAATCATTTTGGCAGAACTTTTTATTTATTAGTCTCAAGACAATTCTTTCCCCCCATCCTCCTTGTGCAGGCAGAGGAACAGGAAGAAAGGAGAAGCCAGTCTGTACCACTGAGACTAACGGGATTTCCAGTGTGAAGGTGCAAAAAATACAGGAACTCGATCTATTCTTGGGCAGACTCAAAAAATGTGTGATGGCAAAAATCTGGCCTGACTTCAGGAAAGACAAGGTACTATCTGGATCTAGTTCGGTGCTGCAACTTAATTCCTGTAGCCACAGGTCAGCAAATGCAGGGCTGACTCAGACCCTTTCCCTTACAGGTTTCAATGCACTAAGCCTTGTGCATCAGAAAATGGATAAAGAGCAGAGCTATGTAGAAAAGGAAGGAACCCAAGGCCTGAAATTAGGGGCTTGGAACAATTTTCTGAACTGCCTAGAATGCCAGGCCTGGGAGCTCCAGCCCATGTCCCTCTACCACTACACCTGCTCTGTTTGCTGATGCTGTCAGAGTGTCCTTGGTATTGGGGACATCCCCTCCCTTCCTGTTATGGCAGAAGCACTGGCTCACTTAGTTACACGAGGACAACTGCTTTCTCTCCAGTTACAGCTGTGAAAACTGCGTATTTGTATTCCTGTTTTATACCTCTCTGTCCCTCTTTGATCTCTCTGGGGTAAGAAGCAAACTTTCACTGCCCTGGCACAGTAGTAGTTCCTGTCTATGCATGCAAGTCCATCGTTACCTTTTCAGTGAGAAGTTCAGGGGACATCTCTGAAAACAGCACTATGTTTAAAAGAAGGATCTATTTGTTGGGCACTTGCCTGGCCTCAGCACCTGGTTGCCTCTGAGAGTCAGTTTTGGATGTTCCCTAGCTGATCATTCCCTTTAACGTCATCTTTTTGCTGCAAGGCACTGAGATTATTATTGGGAAATTTACCATTTGAGTCATATCTCTCTCTCTCTCTAATAAAAGTGGCTTTATAGCTTTGCAAACAGGAAGATTTATGTTTCCCTCAAGATAAATATTGATAAACCTACTTCAGTCAATATTTACTATTTGGATTTGGGAAGAAGCAAAAAAAGTTTAGCCCAAAGTTTAATAGACTTTGACATTTATTTTTTTTTAAATCTACACTACAAACATAGTATCATACTGCTGCCTTAGAAGAATAAGAAAAATTAGTTTTTATTCATATTACTGAAACGCTACAGGGCACTTGGTAGTAGGAGAAGGCTGGTAACCTGGGGCTAGTGCACCAGATATAGCCTCATTTTTTTATGGTCAGCAGCTCTTATTTTGTGTTCTGGTTGGTTGTTTGGGTTGTTTTTAATTTTTGGTGCTCTTGTGTGTGTGTGTTTTGGTTTGTTTTGTTGTGGTTTTATTTTTTTGCTGGGAGGGGGTGGTATAGGGGTGGTAAAGCCTTGAAAAGCTGGAATCAAAACTCAGTAGGCTTGGTGACTATTAAGCAGGTATCCTTTATTGCAGCACTGGGCACACAGGGGATTGCTCCTTCTAACATGTGCACCACTCAAAATTTCTCATATTTATACAGATCAACTATCTATATTCATTATAATTTCTAAGAAAAGGAAGGGTTATGCTAATTATTTCCAGGGGATCATTTACATTAACTCCTCCTGGATAGAGCATGCTCAGTGACAGTCAGGGGGGCTTCTGGTGGTCTTCGGGGATAAAGGCTGAACATCTTCCTCTCAATTAATGTTTTGCCTTTTCCTTCTGTGCATGCTCTTTACGGTTTTCTCCATAGTCTCAAAAACACATTCCTGAACAAACTAGGTAGGAGTCCCTTTCAGCTGAAAACAAGAAATAGTCTGTCTCTTAATTGGTTGTTGGTCCCATTATTTATTACTCCCCTATCTTCACTTTCTTTATCCCCAAGGCTGTTCCACTGTTACGGTTACATTTTATAGCTACTCTAGCAAAACTGCTTAAACAGCTATAGCCATACTCTGCTAAAATCCAAACCACACAATTATATTTTCTATTCTCCTTATGTTAAAGCTATATTCATTAATTGACTCTTAAGACACATCTATATCAATCTATCCAGTGTTATTATTCATCGTTCAGTCAGTGGGGGGAGGAGTACTGAGGTATAGGTTAGATGTGATCTCCCACTTCTGTTATAAGAAGCTGCATCTCCATAACACAGAGGCTCTCTTTCCTACAGGAGCAGATGTTTCTCAAGCACCCTAAACACAACAGCGTTTGCTTACAGAGCTCTTCGCTGTGTTGTGTGAAAACATGTGCATTAGTCTGACCTGGCATAAGTTCACAATTCCTGACACCTAGCAAATGAACATATTAGCTTATTAAATGCTGCTCGCTCACAAATGTGCAGACCAGCTGTTTCCTCCCTGCGTTATTGAACTATAGCAAGCACTTTCTAGAGGAAAATTAAACATAATGATTATAATCAATTTCAAAAAATTGAATTAAAATTATTCTGCTACACAGGGAGCTACAGCATATTTTCAAGAATGTTGGGGAGGTGTTTTTTGTAGTTTGGTTGTTTTTCTTTAAATTCTTTACATCTCATGTTGGACCTGCTATAGATTAAACTATCTTCCTTGAAAAGCACAAGTTTGGTTACTTTGGAGAATATGCTTACACCTAAGAAGAAAAAGAAAACCTGACTGGAGAAATACAGGATTCTTCTCACCTTACCACAATATGAAATTGTGTTGATATATAAACAGGGGCATTTCCTCAGGCACCTACGTGGGTGATGACTAAACCCCCTAAAACATAACTGAATTTCAGGCATTCCATAAGCCTATCTGAGTGCTCCGATCAAGTCATAAGGGAATTTGGAAAATTCAAGCCATTTCAACCAATATCAAGCAAATACACTCTTTTGCCAGTTCTGGTGATTTTTCAAGGTTCAACATGTCATACTCTTAGCTTTCCCTGCACATAAAATGCCTTTAGATACAATTCACACCGAATTGTAGCGGAAGAACATTTTCAGTGTGAGCACGGGAAGAAAATTACTCCCTCACAGGGTTACCGATGCAGGCAGGCAGCAGGTGCCCTCCTTCTCTCCCCCTGCTTTTTTGGTAAAGTATTAATTTTTAATGGCTCGTTTTCCTTGTCAACTTTAGCAGCTTTGATTGTAGAAAGCAGGAACCATGCCTTGGTAAGTATGCATTCTGCAAAGGCGCTTTACCTGGCAGAGCAGGCCGGTAGCGTTGGAGCCAGCATGTAAACCTTGATTTATGACCACTGTCAGTGCTGGCCATGAGACAGCCCCAATGAAGGAAGCCAAAACAATCTTTGTTTGCTGTTCTGATTTAGACAACATCCTTCCTTCCCGCTGCAACTTTTCTTTTGTGTGCGAGTCGACACAGGTTCAGTAAGATCTGTGCTCCGGGTTACTTACCTGGTTCCTGTACACATTGATTACTGCTGGTCCAAAACACTGACATCTTTCATGGGGTGCTGTTCCCCCAGTCGCTTACTGCTTAGATGACCTTAGCTTCATTGGTATTCAGTCAGTGTCAGAGATGCGCTTGCTTCAGCTGCTTGGGCCTCGGTGAGCAGGTGGAGAAATGACCGGTTGAAAATGAGTTGTTACAACAAAAAGATTGATGCAATTAATTTTTCATTACGTACAGTGCCTGTGGATTGTAATCAGCTTGGATTGTTCTTCCTCTGAGGCACAAATAAAATGCAAATGGTTTTGGAGTGAAAGGAAACGTTCTTTATGAGGTACTGTGCTACTCAGAGCAGCAAAATGGCTTGAAATAAATGGGAATTACGAGGAATGTTTTATGAATCCACCTAGGAGAACTTAATATAAGTTTCATGCAGAGAAAACCACAGGTGAGTTTCCCATCAGATGAACATATTACTGCTTAAGCAACTGGAAAAAAGAAAGAGCCAAAGGCTTTAAGCCTTATTTAATAATACTAATACCTAGCTCTTTCCATGAGAAGATGTCAATGTGCTTTACAGAGAAGGTACTTACATTGCAAATAGTTTTAAGTATCTTTTCCAAGCCACTCTTCTCCTCTCTAGAGCAAGGAGTAAAAGGCATTGTCTATTGTGCCCTGCCAGGTGCTTCACCCCTTGGCTACACATTGGGTCACAGCAGCAGCAATCAGAGGAGTTCTGAGCAAGCCTATTCACACCACAAAGCAGTCAGCCCAAGATAATACTTGTATTATAAAGTTCAGCAAACAAACACTCCCCACACCACCTAAAGATTGGTTTTATAATATACATACCTTTCAGAAACAGCACCCCTACCTTACAGAGCAGACACCAGCACTGGAGTAAGAAAGCTACATCAGCTACCAATTGGTACTACACCTGGGGATAAATTAAATACTTCTCACCTGGGCCAGCAGACCCAGGACTCAGCCTACTAGCAGACTTCCTAGTCAAGGCAGATGGAATTTAACTGAGGAGAAGGGCTCTTGATTTTGGCAGCAACTCTCTGAATGCCTGTGTGTCTCCTAGGGTTTGCATGGTGCTAGTCAGATGGGGATTTAGAGATCAGGGTAGTCGATCTGGAAACAAAACAAAAATTGTTTCTGTGTTTCCTCCAAAACAAAGCGAGAGGGAGATCTTGGTAGGAAGAAACAGG
Organism: Zapornia atra; assembly: GCA_013400835.1. NCBI lineage: Eukaryota > Metazoa > Chordata > Aves > Gruiformes > Rallidae > Zapornia > Zapornia atra. The sequence goes on along the minus strand of VZTU01017486.1, from coordinate 31,601 downwards.
TCGTTTCCCTGCAGTTAATTGCAAATGCATGTAAGCTGAAAAGAAGTGTGAGGGAATGCAATGAGGTTTTATCACTTGCAAAACACAAATATCTTTGCTGTCAAAGGAACTGCCACCAGCACCAAGGCAAGGGCTTTGTTAAATTTCGACTGTATTTTGTACAATAGGTTCTTCCTTTTCATTATTGCTATAACACACACACATTTTATGACTTTTAAGTCAGTGTAAACTATCAGATTCACAAATTTAGGTGGATTCACTAAACATTGCTCATAGGGAAGGGCTGAAGGGACCTCCTGCCTATGGCAATCAGTTGAGAATGTGTTACTGGCTCCCTAGTGTGGGAAATCCCAACAAACACTGCCTCTCCTTCTTCAGAAGTATGAAATGACTGGCTCTGATAAGTCTGTCACCAGCCTTTATGTGCTTAAAATTGTTAATCAAATCCTGGTGATACCAGTGGTCCGTACAACATCATTCACAGTTTGGGGATTGTTTTCTCCTCCTGCAGCTTTCTGAGAATTAAACTGGACTGTCAGGCTAGGAGATGAAGACTCTGAGGGCTACATGCACCAACAACTGCTGGAGCAGCCCAGATTTTGTGTGCCATTGCTCAGGACAAATGTAGCTGGCAGCCTGTGCTCATCTGAGCATCAGGGGTTGTAACTGTTCAGCGCTATCCAAGAGGTCTACAGCACTGAAGTCAGAGTTAAATTTTGTTGACATGAGTCACAGGAGGGCTACACCAAAGATGACTGGCTTGGAAAAATCCAGTGCAGTTTTTGCCTGGTTTTCATTTTAAGGCATTGCTGTTTGGTTATTCTGCTTGTTTGGGGTTTGGGTTTTTACAGTGCATATCAGTTTAAATCTGAGCACGGTTGGACCTGATCGAAAAGGTCTTTTCCCAATGTAGTGATTCTGTGAGTGTTTAGTTTCAGGTTGTTATCACAGAGGCTAGTTGTTAATCTGAAATATGATGTTTGTATTCCACAGCAGAAGTAGAAATAATTAACTCCATGAATATGGAGTTAATGCAGGGGATGCAGGGGGATGCAGGGGGAATCAGCCAGCCCCTTTTCGGTGGTCTGTGGGGACAGGACAAGGGGCAACGGCTGCAAGTTGGAGCACAGGAAGTTCCGCACCAACGTGCAGAAGAACTTTTTCACAGTGAGGGTGACAGAGCACTGGAATAGGCTGCCCAGGGAGAAGGTGGAGTCTCCTTCTCTGCAGATACTCAAGACCCGTCTGGACATCTATCTGAGTGATATGTCCTAGGGAGCTGCTTTGCCAGGGGGGTTGGACCCGATGATCTCTTGAGGTCCCTTCCAACCCCTACGATTCTATGATTCTATGATTCTATGAATATGTTTCAATGCTTTTCTTTCCTTGTTTGTGTTCTCAAGCCCTGACACAAATCCATGGATATCAGCTGACAACAGTAGGCACATTTTCACGAGACCCTTAGTGATGCTGGTTGACAGAATGATTACTTTGGAAAGATCTCACTCAATGGATTAGGCTTACTCAGGCTCAGTGTTAGCCTTTGCCTCTTGCTAAAGATTAACATATCTAGGAGTTGAATTATATCAAAGACCTGTTAACACAAAGAAGCTCTCTTCTGATGTGGAATCTTTCTAAGGTGACACAGCATGACACAAAAACCAGAAGACCTTGAGCAAAAATGTAAATATCTATGCCAAATATTTTCAAATTTTATTTGGCTTACACAGTACTTATTTTCTAGCAGACTGAAGACACATTATGTTCAACATCTCAAAACTATCTCATGTCCTGCAAAGAAAGTGTACGGCAGTCAGTTGCTGATAAAAAAAGATCCAGCTATTCTGTAGGTCAGGAACAGAAAGGAGATAGACAGAATCTGGATTGCTTTGTGCTTTAAACCAAAATTGCACGCAGACGTTTTCACAATGTCCTTGCAGGATATACAACATTTTTCTAAATAGAGAGAAATGAACGCTCAAGAGAGAATAGAGGCAACTTGAACCAAATTATATCCTTAATGGTTGGGAAATGGGAAAGACAGACTGTCAGTCAGCCTAGGTCAAGTCAGAGCTGTGAAGTGTAACATAGTCCCACCTCTGCCCCACAAAAACATCAGTCTATCAGCAAGGCCATTGGCCTTTTCTTCACGGTATGATTTTTAATGTGTTAGACCTTTTTTTTTTAAGCACATCACTAACCTCATCTGAACTCTTCCTTCCCTTCACTCTCTCTTCTCTCCTCATTTTCTTTTATGTGTTCACTTTGCCCTTCAAAACCTCATTTTATTGTGTTTCTGGCCTTAGCTGGAGAGACTTAGAATGGCTTTTTTTCCCCTTGATCTACATTTTCATAATAGGCTTCTTAAAAATGCAGATCTTTTATCACAGTCTCTGCTTGCTTTATATCAACCTAGAGCAAACTTGCCTACATACATAAGAGCCCCAGATCTGAAGAGCTAAAGAGTTAAAAGTTAGAAGCCCTTCAGGACAGGGATGACATTTTGAGTAGAATTTTTCCCCAGATGGGAAAATTCTTGCGTCACTGCAATATTTCAGTCCACAAAACATAAAGCAAGCATTTTATATTTATGTGGGTTTTATTTTAAAGAAAGTGGCATGCTATGCTGAAAGAAATAAAGATAATAAGTCTGGGCCTGACACTTGGTAATCTCTGCAGTTTATATGAAGACTTCCTGACTGACTGTATGTAAAATGATGCTAAGTGTCATAACCATTTAGTTTTTAAGGATCTAACTGCAATATATGCATCTGAGAAATTTCTTGTTCTCTGTAACGCAAAAAATCTACTTGTTTCTGGATTGTTTTGAAGAGTGGCCAGTAGCAGATGCCTATGTATGAGGAAAAGGCTAAAGCAAGATTAAAGTGGTATTTCACAGGTACACTGACTGATGCTTACAGGAATCCAAGACATAAGGCCCCCTGAATGGAATGTGGTAGTGGGGATCAGCACTCTCCTGTGATTTTTCTATTTTCCTTGAATTTATTCAGTCCCTTTTTGAACCTTCATAAGCAATTAGTATCCACGTCATCCTATGGTGACACATTCCACAGATTAACTGCATGTTGTATGAGAAAATGTTTCCTTGTATTTGCTTTGAACCTGCTCATCCGTTACATGGCTCCTCTTACAAAACCTGCCCTGTACCACTGATCAGGCTGTGGGCCTTTTCTTGCCTTCTAGATTTCAGAGGTTGGTATACCATGACAAAACTCCCTAACTTCAAAACACTGAGCTCCTGCTGCATGCCCGGACTCTTGATACAAACATGTATTAGTGGCATTTCTGATGGGGCCTGGCAAGTTTGTTCTCCGATGGTGATACTCCAGCAGATGTTCCCAAAACACACAGATTATGTTTAAGCGTCTTGCCCTGATCTGAGAGTGCCTGCAGCATAAAGCACAAAGAGGAATGATGCTGTCTGTGTGACAGCCAACTGCTGGCAGTTTTAAAAGAGAACATCTATGTTCATATTTCTACTTTATTGCTTTGCATGTATTCGTGGCCCTCCAAAGTAATAAAAAGAGAATTAAGCCCTCAATGTCACAACCTATAAACTGATTTTTCTAACAAAGAATAGAAAAGGAGGGATTCAAGGGAGAAGATTTTCTGTTTGCATTCCTAGGAAGCAGCCAAGCAGCCATACGGTGCTGCCCTGACCTTTCTTTAACCATTTGTTCCTCCCTACTTCTCCCTCGGATGTGTTTCTGTGTCACTTAGCAGTCGCATAAATAATGTCAGGAGGCTTCATGTCATGGAAAGGGGCAATGATCCAAGAGCCATTCCAGCTTTAATTAGGTGCACAAACTAAACCCAGCAGTGATATGTCTGGGGTACCATGAAAGTCACAATCACAAGTCCTTTCTTAGTGAGGGTAAAACATGGTTAGGAGGCACATGGAAAGCTATTATTTATTATAGAAGCAGGTTTTACTTTCACTGATCTTGTTTAAATTGGCCTATGTCCACTCTGCTGAACAAAGGCCACAGGGTATTCCTTTTACCATCCTGCCTTTGCTCGCCTGCCAGTTTTTAAGGCTGGGTTTTGCTAAGAGGATGTGGTGAGTAATGCTCACATCCAGGTGAGGTGCTATCTTGAGGTAAACATGAGATAACTACCTGAGCAGCTCAGGCAGCGTTTCCAACATAGGAAATATTTTGGAAGAGTTTCTAGCATTCTGAACAATTCTTTGGACCTCGAGAATGTTTCAGGCTACCCTGTAAAGTGCTCCGTTAGGCCCCACACTGCTCTCAAGGAAATAGCAAACCTGATTCATCCTGTGTCCAGCTATTGCAGACAGCAGCTATTTTTGAAAGCGTGGCTCTATGGCCTTGCTTCTAAAGGAGCACATCTTTAAAAGAGTAGGGATTAAGGTTACAGAAAGACTTCAGGCCAGCTGCCTTCCCTGGCTGCAGGCCAAACAGTTTTGAAGACAATCTATCAGAAGGCAACATACACTGTCAGAAGGAAATGATACAAGTGAGGGCAATTCAAATGCTTTTGTGAAATCTCCAGTTCTTGAAAATCTGCTTGTAGCACCATTATTTGGTCCTCAGTAGAAGCAGTTGAAAAACAATTTCCTGAGCTCCCTATAAGCACTTTTGTAATTATCGATGCTTCATAGAAAATTCATAAGCTACAGTATTTTAGAGCGGGTTAAAGACAGGGGTTCATAGCTTCCATGAACGTTACAGATCCATATTTTTAACCTGAAAAAGACTAGTGTTATTTAGGTGTTTGTTACAGATATTTCAATATCCTGACAGCCCTAGGTGAAATCAATTGAAAGCTCATGACTAGATGAACTAATGCTTCTTATCAGCCACCTTTAATTCACGTTTGTCTTCTGCAGTTTGACCAGTCATTCATTCTTGCTGGTGAAAGAGGCAGGTAAAGTTACCTCCCTCTCCCCCCCCGCCTTCATTTTCCTGGTCAGCTTGTCTCCGTTGTGTATAAGGGCACACTTGTGTACTGTTTTCTGTACAAACTTTATATACAGAGCCTGCTATCCAGGTCTGCTTCTCTGGAACTTGTCATAAGTATTTAGGGATACATAAGAAGTATGTAAGAACTGATACAGAAGGTAGAAAGTCTGCATCTTTCACTGTGGTGTAAATCAGGCCACATAAATTATATTTTTCAGAGGGTGAATTTAATCACCTTGTAACCATTGTATGCAGCACATGTTCAGCAGCACTCTAAACACTACAGCTCCACAAATCAGCAGATTTCAGTGAAATGGTTTTGCAGGGGGAAAAATACTCCTGTTGAAACCTTTTGGAGGAGGGAAGGCAAAGGTTTTTTTGACAGATGACAAAAGCACTACACAAATTGATGATTCAGTATTTAGAAATACCAAAAAATCATCTGCTTGGAGGCAATTGCCTCTTAACAAAAGAATCAGAACTTAAGAACTTCTTCTTTTCTTCCTTTAGCAGAAAATTCAAAGTTTAATCTACTTATGAAATTTTCTCTAAGCTCACTGAACAGACACACAATGGAGTATCTCAGCTGAACTTTCTGTATTAAAGATTCAACATAAATTACAGTTGAGTGCAATCTCAAAGGCTGACCGTGTCTTACCCAATTCTGGCAAACTTCCTGCCACGTCCGATTTTATCTTAAAGGAGACTGATTTGGCAAGGTAATTCAAACACATACAACTAAGCGTATGCCAAACATTAAGCACTTCCCTAGTTCCAGTACAATCAGCGCTAAACTGAGGTCTCAGGGCATTACCGAAATCTCTAATATGAATCTAAATAAAACATCTGATCTTTAACAGGACTTCTAAGTCTTTAGTATTTGTTCAGCTCAAAAACTGGATATGGATTTGCCCACAACCGAGTAACAGAGCTTGCATCCTAATCTGAGTGGGACAATGCTTGAAGGGATAGCTGCATGTGAGAGAACGTGCCTGTGGCACCCCTGGTTTTACCTCTCTGCTCAGCCTTGGCTGTGGCAAAGCTGCACTCTAGTGGAACTAAGCAGAAACACAGCTCTGGGCTGGCTCTCCGTGGCTCCTCCGCCCCTTTGCTTGCCTACAGCGCTGCAGAGATGTTTGGGGTGCCTGGAGGTCATTTAGAAAATACTCCAGCCTGAAATCACCCCAGATAACACTGCTGATGTATGATGGAAGTTTGCACACTGCTTTTACGGTATGGCCACTTGCCTCACTGGATTAGGCAGCAAAGGCATTCAGAAGCTGCCTAAAGAGCCCCTAAATCTCCATGGGGTGCAATACCATTAAAACACCAGAACATGTGAGGTAGTAAAGATTGTGGACAGGTCGTTTTCCCAAAACATCTCAACGCTGCAGACCCCACTCTTCTACATGACCACTAGCGTTCTATTATTTTATATGTTCGCAGAATTTAAGGGTCTTAATAGAACCTGAGTTCTTTATAGTATCTGTCCCAAGGGCACTTGACCTTCAGGATGGTCAGCATTGATACTCAAAAGTCAAGCAGTTGGGCCACAGCTGGAGTTATTGCCAGTAACTGAGTTAAGTGAGGCTAAGAGCAGCCCCTGTTACCTGAACAATACAAGGTATCTCTTGGATCATGTTCAAAACTCACCTGACAGTACAACAGGCTACATCTAAAAAGTTTTGGTTGCTACATATAGCAAATAGATACCAGAAGGAACCTGTTTGTGTCATGTTAACTTCACTGGTGTGAACTGAATGTTCTGAACCAGAGCCAAAGGTAAACTGACTGCATAAGGCGGCCAAAGTAACCACACAGGTGATGTAGCAATTAGTGCAGAGTTAATAAAAAAATGAAGCAGGGAACAAATTTTGGGGCTTATTCTTTACGTTGAAATCTATTTGACTTCACAAGTACAGATACTGCTGTAAGTTCTTCTGTTACAGAGGCCAGTATGGACATGCTACCACTGAGTAGGTCTGGACTCCGGATTGCTATGACATAGAGCATGGTAAGCAATAAGTAAGGATGCCAAAGAAGCTTGTCCTCAGCCTAAAGACAAGCTTGTGAACCCTTCTACGCAATGGAAATTAACTTAGTTTCATTTTCCAAATAAATGTAAAATTTCAGTAGAAATTGGCAAATCTTCTCGTCCTGAAAGGTAGAAGTGAGGAAATGTTTATTTTTGTTGTTTTTAAAAATTAAATACTTAAAAACTTTGTGAAGTTCTGGTTACCCATTATAATTTTTTTTTCTTTTTTTCTGAAGACTGAAAAAATAGTCAGGACAAAATATAGGAGCCAGCTATTTATTGTTTGACAGCTGTTTCTGTGTAAGTATTCATTCTGAAGGTTCTGGAGTTTGTGGCCTGTACCATGTTTCTTCCTGCTGCTGGGCCCTCACCTTTTAGATGAAAGGTGCATCAGGCAGGTCACAGCTACATCTCAGATATACCCCTGGTGTGAGCAGAGCAGAGCACCTTTGAATCTTTTCCACAAAACACAAGAGGGCTGTGAACTTGGTTTGATGTTGTAGGAGTCACACTAGTACCACCAGAAACAGAAACATATTCACTGCCTGTATATCAAGACGACATTTTTTGCTTGTTAACCTGCAAACTGAATTGCAGATTTTGTGATGGAGGCAACGCTTCAAGATGCTCTATTCAAAAATACAAAGATCGTTTAAAAGCTGTTCACTACTGATTTAGAAAAAAAAAGAAACACACAAGGGACTGTGCTTCTGTGATAGCTCAGCCTTCATCTTGACCGTCAGCAATGTGATTCTGTCACAGGCTTTCTCTGCAAAACATCAAAATACCTCCCTTTGCAGGGCAAATGTTAGCTATCCCTTTTTCAAATGGCATCAAAGGAATGCGTTCTTCTAACTTCAGTTTCCAGAATGAGAAGCTAAGGTTGAGCTCTTCTGCTTTCACTAAAGAATGAAAGTGACTTAACATTTTCTGTTTCAGAGAAGACTCTCCTTTTATGCTTAATATTCCATGGTCCTGATCATTACCTCTTTTTTTTTTAAAAAAAAAAAAGGAAAAACACAACAGATCTTTTTTTTCCCCTATTACCACAAAGCTGTAGACCATACATCATCAGTCAGGTGCATGAATAAAATATTCTGAAGCAATTTTCCATGTGCCTCATCCTGTTTTGGTCCCCGTTCAAACTGTTGGCTTCAGGCAATAATTTGTTAATGCAGGTGTGTCATGTTTTCTGGTGACTGCACAGGCTGGAAAAGTGACTTTGAATAAAGGAGAGAGGAAATTCTAAGGCTGTAACAGACCTCGGCCTAAAGCTAGGGCTGCGGACTGAGAGGGACTAGCGTCTTACAGCTATACCAATCATAAGATTTTTACCTTCAGAGAAGGGAGAAGACTTATTTCAGTAATTTATTGATACACAGTAATGTTTCCAAGTAAAGCCCAATACATTAAAAGGGTTATTGTAGTTTCGTGTCTGTCTTACGATCTTCTAAACATGGGCAGTTGCACTATCCTGTCACGCTACCTTGCCATGGTTAGGAGGTGAGGCAAAGCAAGGAATGGACCTGGCACTGTGACACCCTACTCAAATGAATTTGTCTTAGTGAGTCCATAAAACTACACTCCAAGGTATAAAGGTGTCCACCTTTTCTTGAGGTTTCTGGAAGTCTGAAACCTCAAGAAGTGTTTAGAGATGGCAAATCGATCTCCAGATGCTAATGCCCTCCTAAATCATAGGTCCCTATTGCTCATTTGCTCTAAAATCTGGCATCAGCACATTTTGAAGCAGGCCCTAAAATTCTACCTTAATCTTTTTGAGCTTGTGTGTGTGAGGGAGCAGGTGGGGGCCGGGCATTTGCCTCTTGCAGGAAGGAAAACTGTAGAAATAAAATAGGAGGAGAAATGGGGAGAATAGAAAAGATTTCCACATTTAAATAAAGCCTATTTTGCAGATGCTAGGGTTGAGGTGCACAACAATCAATACAGCTGACATGTTTTCCTCTAATTGTCATCTTTGTTGTTCTTTTATGTCAAGCGCACATGCTATGAGAAGTAGTGAACAGACAATTTCATATCTACTAATTATTATCATGACGTTATTAATTTAGACTATGGACAATAATAAGATAGGGCGTGTGTAGAAAGAATTCATTATGAAATTAATTGCTCTGATTAGGGTCAATGCATAAGATAAGGTTTATAAACCATTTCAGAAACAATAAGTTTTGATGGCTATTTGGCATCCTAAGACATGTAAATCTGGAGCATGTATTTTACATCTCTCCCCCCTCCCCATTCATATGCTAAGTCCTCTGATAAATGCCCCTTGTTCAAAAGAATATTGAAATCAGTGGATTGAAGCAAAGCTGGATAATGAGGTATTATTGATATATTCTGTAAATGCTTCAATTATTCCTGTCTTTCGTTTTGAAGTTATTTCAGAGAAACAACAACCAAAAAAAAAAATCCACCACAAAAACTGGCTTCTTACAAAGTCAATTTTAATCTCTCCATTGCATTGTTGTTGTTGTCTTTTCCCCTTAATAGACATGGAAAGGGCTTGATTATAGTTATCTTTCTGAATATATAGCGTTGCTCTTTGTAATTCCTTTCTCTCGACTCTCAAGGGCTCTCTCACAGAACAGTGCCCCTCAGTTATGTGAAGCACCTGTTCCCAATTCATCCCTGTAAATGAAACTTAATGTGGCTTTGTCTCCTCACGTCTTAAATGCACTTCTTCCTTTCTTTCTTTCTTTCCCTCCCTGAATTCTTAACGAAAACAACTGACAGAGGAGCTAGCAGAAATATCCTTAACACAAAGGACTGATTGTGCATTCAGGATGTTTTTGGACACAAAGGCCTGCAGCAGTCTGCATGCCTTCCTAATGCAGTTGAGTTTTGGCACTTGGTTTCAACGTGATCACACTCAGCCAATAGTGACAGCTTTCAAAGACTTTATCCTAAATACTGGCTGTTTACAGCAAAGAGGCAATTTAGCTGAGCTAAGCGGTTCTGGCCCAACAGTGGTCTGATCTTTGGACACACGGCCACAATACACGGGCTCTCAGACGATTATTGATGTAGCTGCCCTGATACTAGATATATCAGGTTTGGTTTTGTTCATTCCCTTTTCTCACTGTCCACTCAACCCAACTAACAAAGGAAGCAATCAGCTCCCCTATGCAACAAGTGAGAAGTCCTCTGGCATTTTTTTTTAAAAAGAGCAATAATTATCTCTGCAGATGGGGAAACTGAGGCCCTGAGGTATGTAACTAATGTACCCAGAAGACCAAAGTGCAAAGAGCATTAGAAGCTGTGGGTGCATGAGCACAGGGTATCCAGCTTCCTGCATGCAAGTCCCTGAGAAACATGGGAGGGTGCAATTAGAAAGGGAGCCAGAGCTTACCAAAGTCAGTGGAAATCTTTCCAATTTCAACAGGTATCTGGCATGAGCCCCTGATGAATTCTCTGGGGCTGCCTGTTGCTCTGTATGGCTCATTAACATCAAAATTCATCTTGTAATTCCCCAACTGGCAGGTTTGCAGGTATCCATGCTTATCCTTCCATTGCAAGCAGCAGCTCACAGAGATGGGATGGAGAGAAGAGTGTAAGAGGGGAGAGATCAGGTGCAGCAAGTTACAAGAGGAAGCAGCTTACAGGAATGGCAGGACCTCATGTTCCCTTTTGCCTGTCCCCCAGGAGCCTGGCAGAGGCTTGACAGCTTTGTGGCAGTTAGCAGGGCAAACACCATTTTCTACCACAAAGACAAGTGGCTTGATACTGTGACTGATTGATGCTCCTAGTGATTCAATACTCAGATCACATGCAGTAAGTCCCAGGAGCAGCGCCAAAACTGCAAGGAGTGACTATATCTCCGCACACTGCCAAACTCTCCTTCCCCTCCCACACTGGAAACTCACCAAGCTGATGGAACTGCTGCAAGTCGACATCAGCACACCACAAGCTAGAAGCTGGCTCACTTCAGCTGCTGAGACATCATCACTGTGTATAGAGCTCCGGGGGAAAGGTCTAGAAACAGCAGCACTTTCTCTAGAAGAGAAAATAGCACTGACAGGCATTTTGGAGAGCTGCGGTAATGCAGTACACTACGCCAGGTAATACGCCACTCAAACAGCGCCCTGTATCAGAAGTAGCTAGGCTATTTCATGAGTCTAGTATAATAACTGGAAAAGAAAAAAACATTATACAACAACAGGCAGCCCTGCCACTCAATATCAAGTAATAAAGATCAATTGGATGATCAATAGGCTTTTCTGCTGTCATGCTCTCTGCTATAATTAGCGCTTGATGAACTTAAAATGTTTAATGACTGTGAAATTGCATTCCTACGGAGACGATGCACATCTGGAATAACAGCATGCAATTCAGAGGTCTATGGAGTCCCACACCATTAAACAGAGAACTTCAAATAGGTTTTTCCCCGTGAAAATGGAGCAGGCTCTTTGACATGCTAACATCAGCTCTGGTCCACTTGCTTCTTGAAGTCACTGGTATAGCAGACAAACTTCAAAGAGCTCACTAAAGAGCTCAAAAGTGACTACAGTGTTTGCTTGTTTATGAATGAATGTACTCTGTTGGCAGTAGATGAAGAAAGCAAGGCAACACTTACCTCAATTTCACCTTCATAGTCAGAATGAAAGCAGAATGGGGTATATCATTCTGTAGACACACATATATATATGGGGACGGAGAAGAAGTCATTGATCAACGAACCCCTCCCAAATTGAGTATAAAATAAGATGCTTTGTGATATAGATTGGAAAATAGAATCTTTTGCAGGGAGAAAAAGAAGGTAATTATTGACTCCCATTGACAGTTTTGCAAGGCTGAGAATGCAATAGATGTACAGAAAAGAAATGTTTTCTTCTCCAGAATCAGTATTTTTCACTGTAAGTATTTCTGCCTTGCATGCTATATGAAAAGCACTTTCTTGCCTGAGCTGGGGGCACACACCTGAAAAGGAAAGGCAAAGACAAGACAAAGGGCAAGGAAAGGCTAATGTTTTCCTTCCCAGGTTCAGCAGAAACTTGGATATGAGCTCAGTTTAGAACTGATCCCTTCATAGGGCCAGGATAACCTGGACTAACACTTCTAGATATGCTATTTATTTCTCATCCTGGCAATTAACATGCCAAAAGACCCATTGTATCAGACAGCTATTTCCAAAGAGCATACACACAAAATAGATTGGGTGGGCTCATCAACCTTGCTTTAAGGACTTTAAGGGCTAAGGCAAATGGAGTATGAATGTGAGTTTCAGAAGCCACTCACCCTGAGAAGCTAGTGGTCTCTATGAGGAACCACAATGTGGGAGCACTACATGTCAGTTCAAACTTGCCTAAGCCGCCTTTCACTCTATGCAAAAGTCTAAAACAAGATAAAATCAAAAAATTAAGGCCTGCAAACGGATTTTTCCCTTCTAGGACTTTTTCAGGGCCACCGTTCAAAACCAGAACCCTGTCTTTCTAGTGTCATGCAGGGCAGGTATAAAAATAAGCCGAGGCAGAGTTCCAGTTGGAATTACCTCATTTAATGCTGTTTCCTCAGTCATGGAAGCAACCTCTCTTCTGTCTCCCTACACTTCCCACTGCTGGTTCCGGAGTCCAAGGCCACACAAACATAAGCATAATTTTTTGTAAATATCACAATTTCACTCTGACTGCAAGTGTGTCTGCACAGAAATTCCATGGGAATTGTTGTTTTAAATCTCATGCTTGATCTCTTCAATTTTTAAAAGGTGGCTATGGAAGGCTCTTCATTAGTCTATTGTGAAGAAAGAAAAGTAAAATTGTAAGCACTAACCATGCTACCATTCATTATGTGGACAAGGTTAATGCATGGTGAGATGTGAGGGCTGGATATGAATCTGTAGTGCTTGATCTCAGAATTCAAGCTGAGCTGCTGAAAGGTTTGTCTGTGCTAACACTGCTAGAATTAGCCAAATCACTCCTGTTTCTGATCTCTAAGGTTGGAAAGCTAACAGCTCTCTGCCACACAAAAATGCAGCAAAGATCGTTATGTTGTTGAAACAGTATCTCATACTTAAAGAAACACACAAAAATACACATGAACATGGACTAAACAACAACAAAAAATCCCTTCATACATCACATGAGAAATACCAGTAGGTATTTTCTGTCTGCTTTTTATAAGGTGCATGTGGAACCTTTTAAAGCTAGGGGTTAAACATTCGACCTTTACTTTTGAGCTTTCCCACCTCTGAAGTGTTTCCATAGATACTTAATATCTAAGACAACCTGACCTTTGCAGGGTGCTTTATTGAGTTTTCAAATACCTGATCGTAACACTTTATCCCTAACTTGTTCTTGGCTTCTGTTTCCTATTAGTATGATGAATCTCTAGTTCCACTCTTTAGGGACAAGTTTTTTGTTTGCCTTTTTTTTTTCTTTTTTTTTCCTTCAACCTTTAGTAGCACAGACTGAAGCCAGTCTTTGCTCCACCAACTCTTTGATCACTTGAGTTTTCACAACAGCACTGCAAAGCCATAATCATTAGAAAAGTTTTGTGAATCCAAGTCCCTGCTGCTCTTAAACAAACCCCATCTCCTTTTTTCTTTTTTTTCCAGAGTAAGTGTAGGTGGAATTAGCTGACGTTTGACACTTCAGTCATGACAGGCAGCAAGACAGCCTGAAGACACGGCACATCTTTGCTCAGCTATTCCTCAACCTGTTACAGGTTGCAGCAAAGGCCACACCAAATTCTTACTCTGTCCTAAGCGCATACCCCAGCACAAAGCCTAGAACATTAATTACCGAGCTACTGCACAGGGGTTGGTATATATCTCTAAAATGAATGGATTATAGTTTATATTTCAGGGAAACATCCCAGGTTACAAGAGCTGGAGTAGCTGGGCCATTGACCTCAATGAAAACATGATCATTTACATCAGTCAGAGTAGCAGCTTGGTGGAGCTTTGCCGATATAAACCAGCAGAGGATTTGACCCATTATCCTTGGAAATGTTCCACAAAAATGTAACGTTCCCTCTAGTCCCTGTTGTCATTGTCTTAAGCAATTACTGCACTACATTCCCAAGAAAGGGTATAGCCATATATATTTTAATCTGTTTTTCCATAACGAGAGATGACTGCTTTACTTCAATAACTTTTATTAGTGGTGAAGAAAAGACAGTGTTCAGATTTTGTAATTGAATAGAGAAGGTAATTTGCACTCCAGTCTTCTTGGAAATGAGGCTTTTTATTAGAAAAAGGAAAAGGTCTGAAAGGAATAACTGTCTTTCACGCTTTGTGATACATTAAAAGAAGGGTGAGATAATAGTGGCAACTGTCCTTTTTCTTCCCTCCTGTAACTTTTTTCCTGAAAAGAAAACCAGAGCTAAATCCTAGCCAGATCTCTGTGGCACTGCCTGGTTAGTTGGCTTACTATCTCTCAGGGGTCCTGAACACGTGCAGCCCTTGCTGTTACAGGCTTTTTCTTGCACTGAAAATACCCAGAAGCAGCACAGGGGAAAAGAGGAATCAGGTTCTGGAAGAGCGCGGGAAGATCTGCATCACGTTCCAGCCTGTACCTAAGGAGACATCCTTTCTGCATCCTACCCCCAGCAGCCCACAGGAGCCATCACTGCATAAATTACAGTAGATGAGGGCAGTAAATACATCTTCCATCCATTCCTCACATTTGAGGCAGGGGTACTTCTCCTGCAAAAGTCAGAGCTCATAGAAGCAAGCACTGTGTATTCTAGCTCTAGCTCAGGTGGCTGTCTGAAGAAGTAGAAAGCCTCAATTTTAAATAAAAGGCTTTGAATTAAAAATAGCATCAAGAACTTCACGAACGAGAATGAATTCAGAGATCTGTTTCTACTTGGCTAGACGGGAAGTTAGTTGAAAGCCTAAAGACTTGTGTTTCAAAAAATAGAAAGTAGCAGTTTTTACACCCTTCAGTAAAGTTTCTAGGTAAAGTAAAAAGGCCTGCTTAGAGGCCAAATTTCCACTTCATGATAAAACAGTGGGTTTTTTCTCCTTTGCTTATTAAAATCCAGAATGAAACGCAGACAGAAGGTGAAAATGCCAGATTTATTTTGGAATTCAAAAGGGGAAAAAAAACCCCAAAACAGAATAGCCACAATGCAGCAGCAGTTAAAAATAAATACTGTCAGAAAAAAAAAATCTGTTCATCTCCGGATTAAGGAAAAAAGTAGGAATAGTGATGTTTCTCATAGAGTTTTTTTCTTCTTTTAAGGAAATTGAAATACTGTTTCCTGACAGCATTTTATTCAATGGAATGGATTTTCTCTCTGTTTTCTTCTCAGACTTTTTCTGCCTGCAGGCCATGCCTGCAAGAGCCAGATAGTGCCACTGACGGGTAACTAGAGAAGAACTCATTGGAGCACAGAGGTGTGAATGGTTGAACCAGCCTCCACAGGAGCTCGAAAGATGACTTCTTATTCAGAAAGGCACTACATGGTTGTGCAAGGCAGGGATGGGGGAATCAGCTGTGATTTCAGATTTGAAGCTGTCCTGGGTCTGTAACAAACCAGAAGCTGCATGACTGCAACAGAAGAAAAAACTTCTGAAGCAGCAAACTCTCATTTAGAAACCGTAGGTCACACCCTCTACCAAGACAGTCAGGTTCCTGAGGTGAACAGAGGCAGGGTTTGGGCTGTGGACTTTTTGTTCATGTTTTCAGAGCACTTGAAATTCAGCAGCAGCCATTATCAGGTGCATCTGAATAAGTACATTTTAAGGACCACTTCTATATATATGAAATTTTACAGTTCAGAATTGCTTGGAAGGTCTTCAAGAAGTGAAGGGAAGGTGAACTGTAGATTTTATTAAGCTGGTGTGGTTTTGGTTTCTGCCTTGACTTTTTTTGATTGCTAAGTATATGGCAATAATAAATGAAGATATATAACCTAGGAGGGGAATAATTGCATTGCAAAAACAGTTCAGCCAAGCTTTGTTTTTCAGTTGGCTAAAGAATCAGCTTCTTAAACTTGATATGACCTAGAAACTGCACATTTCCCAACAGTCTCAGCAGCCCTAATTAGTTGAAAAAACTGAGCGTTTTACCACATAACCTTCAAATCATCTCTTTGAATTCACTCTTTGCCTCTAAATCTCACTGGTTTCCCAAGTGTTTCCTTGTCTTATTTCATACAGCTAATGAAACAACTCAATCAAGGATCAGGTTTTTCTCTGTGAGCAGATTCTGTCTACATTCTAAAGGTCTGAAATTTGAAATAAATGACCACTCTGCTTTATTTCTTAAAGTAAAATGAGTATCAGCAGCACATATTTCCCACCCATGAATGGTTTTTCAAGCACATCACTCCTCCTCTTTACTTGCAGAAGAATACATTCACATCTCTGGAACAGAAGAGTTTGGGCGCAGGAATCCAAAATGCTTTGTTTCCCATGTACAGCTGCTATTTGAAATGCATGGCCACTCTCCAGCTTTATGTTTTGAGACAGGATATTTTGCAAAAGGTTTTGCAAACACAACACAGCTCATACTTGTCAAGGCACTGAAGTTGCCAGAACTAGCGCATATAGAGGAATTATTTGTCTTTCAGTGACAATGTTGTGGTTTTGCATGGCTAGGTTCTGGTGGAGGAGGGGGGCTGCAGGGGTGGCTTCTGCAAGAAGCAGCTAGAAGCTAGTCTCTAGAGTGGCTTTGGTGAGCATTTGCTCTCCAGCCAGGGTCATACCACCACAGTCCCTCAGCCAAACTTCCAAGAATAGACCCTTAACCTAAGACATCTAACCTGAATTGACCAAATCTGGAATTTGGAATCTGTGCAGCATTCCCAGAGCTTCCACCTTTCTTCTTGTTTTCTTTCACTCACTTGTTTTCACTATGATTAAGACACATACAGTCAAGATTGCTATTATAATTACTGCCATTGACAAATACTCTGAGGGGAAGAAACCAATGGACTTTAATCCATCTGAAATAACAGTCAATATCACTAAGATGGTTAAAGTGTTCACATCCTATAGATACATGATTATCTCCAAAATTTGGGGTTTAGTTGGCTCAGTTAGCTACCCCAGAGCCCCCAATGTGATGACCACTTTCTCACTTCAAACTGACCCTAGATAAAAAAAATATTGCTGGATTTTCTCTAAAAAACCCAAACTTATGTCTGATAATGTTGTTGGGGTTTTTTAGAATAACTGAAGAACATTGTGTGTGTGTGAAAGTGTTTCAATGACAAACATTGGACAGTCCCGGACTACTAGAGAGCTTCTTCCTCTGTCTTACTGTTACTCACATGGTGATAAGTACATAATGGGGTAAAGAAATTACTTATCAGCAAAGTTTCTTATCTGTCTGCTTCCTGAAACAAGCACACATTATATCTCTGATGACTGTAAAAACTACAAGGAGAACGCAACCCATGGTCTACAGCATTATAATCCATTAATGCCAAAGCACATTGAAGAGAACAAAGGAAAGCAAAAAGGGAAGAGAAGAAAGAAAACAGGTCATAAAAATCTCACCTCAAGAGCCAGCTGGGAGCTTTCTATTGAGAGGATTCCCTGATGGAGAACTTCCACAAAAATCCAAATTGCATTTTATACAGTAAATATTTCAACTCTACAGTGAGGGAAACTGAAATGAAGCTACATGATTTTAACAGTTTTCACCATTTTCAAGTCTTACTTTAGGTCAAAGACACATGCTCAAAGATTGGAATATTCCTTAGGAGGACAAAAAGTCCAGATTTGCTCCCTCACTTTGACTTTGCTAGGTAAGCTTTTTTTTTGACAACCACATTCCTATCAGATGGAAACCAACCCAATAGTTCAGAATCAACTGAGGTGTTATTCAGCCCACAGCTCTGAGAGCTTCTGCTTTCCTGGATGTTCCTGGGGGAACGTTGTTCAGAGAAAGTTTGTTAGAGGTTGCAATTCCTTTCAGATGTGTTTCCTTTTCAGATTAACTAGGGGCACAAAAGAAAACCGACACCATCAATGAATGACCTATCCCTGTTTTTCTGTACCATGTTCTGACTTTTTACGCCGAGGTAACAGAGTACCTTGCTTGCTGGGCCTGCTCAGTATCACTCAAACATATCATATACATCTACAACAGTTAGACCTTTCCTAAGAGCATCCCATTTTCTTTATGTGCTGCTTAAAAATGTGCTCATGCTTCTGAAATTATTTTAGTCTAGTAAGAGACCCATACACACACCTAACTTGGAACCTAGTTCTATGATGCTCAGTTGATGTTCTACAGATGGTTAATTAGCCAAGCACAAGATAGTTCTGCATGCCAACAAACAACTCCACTGCTCAGTAGTAGCTAAAGGATAAAAGGCTATCCTCAGTGAAGCCAAATCCAAAAAAATCATGAAGGTAATTTGGCCCAGGAATTCACACTTATATTGCTATACATTTAGGCGAGAAGAGCAATATGTTATAAAAGGCAGGGTTTGTTTTGTTTGTTTGTTTGTTTGCTTTTTCCTTAGAAGTGGGACATAGGAGTCTCAAGTGTCAGGATCTGTGCTGCAAGTTAGCAAGCACTTATTTTATCTTGAATTGTATTGCCCATCTCAGTTGAACCTTGCATAAAACAGGGGTAATTCTTACCTGCATTGTCAGAGGGTTCCCAGGCTTTGTTTGGGGGAAAAAAAAGCACAGAAATCTTCGTCTGAAAATTCTGTAACACGGAAATTCAGGGGATCAGAATTAAAAATGGGCAAGAGAAAAAGCAGATTTGTGCAGTAAAAGCATTTCTCTAGTTCTGCCATGTGTTAGAAATGCCAGTGGTCCTACAGAAAGGACTCACGGTAGACACATTAGTGAAGCAGTAATTTATTATACGTTCTTGCAAGAGCGGGTGACCTAACAAAGTAGGCACACTTCTGGTCAGAATTTGTAGCATTTTTATACCATGTCCCCATCCAAAATTATTAGGTTACCTCACACAAGTCTACATATTCATAACCTGTCCTGCTTCGTATTAAAATGAGTTCCAAGAGGTGATTTCCATAAACTCCTCCCAACTGCGCCTGCGCACTGTCTCATGGTGGTGGTCGTCAGGGGTCTCAGTGATGAAGGCTCCAAGTCTTCATCAGGTTAAACTTTTCACCTCCTTCCCCTGGCACATGCGTAGTTGTGATTGTTCCAGGTGGCACAAATATAATTGGGATATTTCCTTTTTATCAGTCCTCAGTCCACTTTAAATTATCTCAAGAACACTAATCACTCAAGACTAACCAGGAGTCACATTGTTTATGCAAGGTCATCTCTGACCTAACCACTATGGCACTTCAAACCATCCTGTTAGTAAGCCCCCCCTCTTTGCAAGCATTTTATTAGCAAGCGTCCTTTAACCCTTTGTAAGCATGTTAGAAAGACCCGTCTCAATCCCCCCTTTTCTATAAAGTTAGTAAATTCTTTTACTACATCTTAATATAATGATTCTCTGTCTAACTTTTCAAAATATTTGTCTGATTCTAGCTTTCGCCTTAATTGGGGTTTCTTCCAAGTGGAGTAGGTGTCAGTGGTAATTCTTTTAACACAATTAACAGCAGAACTTCCTTATCTTCCTAAATTCCTCTACAAAGGATTTACAGTGAGTCTTTCACCTCTCCAGTCAGTAAAAAAATACAATAACCCTTTTCAATTTGCAAAAGCAACATTACCCAGCATTTTCCACACATGTGAAGCTATTAATCTGAAAATGAACTTAAAGGCTACTGGTGACTTGTGGTGACTCTCATTCTTCTTGTCGAGTTTGAGGGCAAGGAAGATGGGAAGGGATGTGAGCAGAAGTGAGGACCACTCCATTTTTCCTGACACTATGTTAAACCCCAGGTTGAATTTGTGTTCTCAGATTATCTCAAGTACCTACTCTCAATCCAATCTTTTATTACAATTATCCAAAGAGGTCTCACCTGAAGAAGTGAGCTGCTGAGTGACATCTATATATCAGCTGATATATGTGCATTTAGAGTCTGCATTGGTCTAGCAAAGAGCCATGGGAGCTTTTTTATTGCACTTGGGCTATAGGTACACATTGCCTTTTCTCTCCCTGAGTATTTCTCTGGTGACTACTAACTTAATTCCATTAGCAATTAATATTAGGCACTCTCCCATCTGTGGCTGCAAAAATGAAATTGCTATTACTGCAGGCAAGCCACAGGTAATTGGGCCTGAATAGGGGGGAGTGTGTGTGTGTGTGGATTTTCTGGTTTTTTGCTTTACTCACTCTTTTTTGCTCTTAATTTCTTTGGTTCTGGCATTTAAAAGGGCAAGCCAGCTGAGCTTTAAATCAATCATTTTTTATTATTAACTTGCAAATCCATTAAGGTTTTCATATGTTATTTGCTTTTCAGTGAGGGCATTATTAAGAATTAAACTTAAACCCAAAAAGAGCAGACTTTTCAGGATCCCCCAGCAAACACAAAACCAGACAATATTAACACTACTCGGCTTCTTTTAATACAAAGCCATTCCATTGCTGTGTTTCAAACTAATTGAATGTTTATCTGAAAGCCTTCATTATGCTAATATCGATAGGATCCATCTCAGTGCCAGTTTCTACTGAGATGACTCATTTTAATCTAGGTTGTTGCAGAGCTCCATTGCACGGTAATACAAATTTAATGACAGAAGGCCTCAATTAAATCTCTGAGGTTTTCAGGAACATCTTCAGCTCTTCAGAAAATTATCTCCCAACCACGCTGATTGTCTAAAGATATTTTAAAGGCAACCTCCTCTCCTACCTCATTACAAAGGCCCAAAGCAAAACTGACATCCAGACAAATGGTGGTTAGTGAATCAGCTGTTTTATAATGACAGCAAGAGTTAATGGAGTTTGGACATCTTGATTTTAGTATGTCCTTTGTGATTAATATTCCTTTCTCCTGACATTGACCTTCCCTTGCTGTTGTTCTTGCCCTTCTTTCCTTCCTGTGTAACTCAGAGAACCACACGGGTGTTCCCATGAAGCACATACTCCCCGCTGGCACACATTCCAAGAAGGGTATCCTTTACCCCACTCTTTCTGAGCTCCAAAGTCTAATTACCAAAGCCTCCTGCTCTTAACGCTTACCCCTCTGATTCACTGCAATAAGCGGAGAACCTAGAGAACCACCTTCCACTAGTATAGCTATTGTGATGAGAGACAATTAGGTCCTTTCATCTGACCTCCTTTACAAGCTCAGAGAGAGAGAAGACCCCAAGTATTCCCTTTATTTAAGAATAAAACACTCAAACAGATTCACATCTGATCGGAGCCCATCAAGTAACTGAGAAACCCAGCAAAGATTATAATACATTTTCAGTTGTTAATTGGCCTCACTATTAATAGCTGATCCTTGTTTTTAATATATTTAAAAGTGCTCTGTCTTCCTAACCTAAATCAAGGTGCTTCCTCCCCACAGAGTTATTTCTACATTATTGCCAAATCACACCTCAATCAG
Organism: Zapornia atra; assembly: GCA_013400835.1. Classification (NCBI taxonomy): domain Eukaryota; kingdom Metazoa; phylum Chordata; class Aves; order Gruiformes; family Rallidae; genus Zapornia; species Zapornia atra. The sequence continues at coordinate 10,220 of VZTU01017486.1, read as the reverse complement.
CTTTGTGTTTAGCAGAACAAATTGCATTCCTTCAGCCTCCCACTTTAATGCCCTATGGATATAATTATAACATGCAAAAATAGCATTCCTTGTTAACATTTCTGTGTCAATAAAACCTCAGTGTGCTTGACAACTACTTTTACATCAAGGATTTGAAACCTGCCCTGAGACTTCTATACTTGATGTCAGCTACAGTTTCCCCTTGACATTAGTAGGATTTGTCTTGAAGATGAAAAAATCCCAGACAAGCTTTCCTGTCTGTCACTCTTTGCCCCACACACCTTCTAATCCAACTGCTTGCATTCAAACACCAAATCCCTTATTACTGTGCTTTGCAACCTGTGGCAGATATGAGAAATTCCACATCAGTAGAGAGAAATATGAATAAATGCCTTGTCAGAAGTGAAAGCAAAGCCTGATGAATTTAAATTCTCCTACAAAGACTAGAATCATGTATAAATAAAATTGAATAAAAGATTTATCACAACTATCTGCATTATATACATACCTTCCAGGAGTTACACTACTTGAAACATATCTGTCACAGTGTTTCTGACATATGCAGGACCTTCATATCAGTAACAACATCTGAGTAGCATCAGAATATCAACAAACACTTTAAAGCTGGTGGATCTTTATTAGACACTGCCAGGAAAAACTCGGTTTCCAAAGACACTGCAAGCATGTAGGTTCCTTTAAGTAGCTGAGTGTATTTAGCCATCTTCAGAATCAAGCTCTGTGTGATGGATGTGGCACCTAGGCAAAGACATTATGGGTTTGGCTTCTGTTCAGTCCTTGGGTGGGAACTTGCACAGACCCTTCCAGTTGTACCTACATCCATGTTTACTCAGAAGCTGAGTGCTCCCAGAGCCTTCAGTTACTGTCACAGTTCAACAACTGTTAAATACAATCTGCATTTCCTATATAGGAATATTTTTCAGAGTCGCCAGGGTTTGGAGGAGTGATGGTACTCTACAGCAGCAGGATCAATGCTCAGGGTGTGGGTTTAGAGGTGTTTATTGCTAAAAAGTCTAATTCATGACCCAGTAGCAACTGCTCAATCTGTACAGAAAGTTTATGTCTGCATCTCTTGCTTTTCTCCCAATTGGTTTGCTTTATGGCACAGAAGAGGTGGTCCTCAAGCCAAAGGCTGTGTGAGCAGTCCAGCAGCAATGTCAGTAGGTATCTTTGAGGAAACATCGATGATATTTTTGACTTTAGGAATTGGACTGGAATGGACCTGAAGATGCACCAGGCTCTGATCCTTATAGCCAGTTTGAAAACAGTGAACAATTTCAGCACCCTCCAGAGCTTTGGAAGTTTCCAAATCTGTGCCTCTGAAATATGTTAAAATACTAGTAATTTAAAACTGGCTCCACATAGGCATAAACAACTGTGGAAGGACAACATTAGAGCAGGACTGAAGACTTTTTGCCCTGAAGTTAATGATTCTTGGTAGCATTTGAGCAAAGACTTCCACATCTACTCAAGGTATTCCAGTATTATTCTGTGAAGCCTTAAATTCTACTGTTACTTATTTACATTGATTCCACAGATGGAGATATCAGGTATCCTGTGGTACAGAACAAAAGTTTGCCTGACAAGCTCAGAAAAGCCTACATTTCTTGAAGAGTCCCTACAAAAAATAAGATCCCTTTGCAGTGACCAAAAGTCTGCAGCCCAAAGGAAGCACCCTTGCTGTAATGCTTTCTCCAACTTTGAGACAGCAGCAGATGCCTGACCACACCAACCTCTCCTTCAAGAGCCACCATCCTGCCAGGGCAATCTGGTGTTACTGGTGCAGTCAGCGGCACTTCCCGTTTGCAGAGAACAAGCCAGTAGTCGTGCCCTGTGAGCTATCCATTTTACAAGTGATGTACTGATGATCTAAACAGGGTCAGATCCATCCTTACCAGAAGCAGGCAAGGCTCACCCCAGTGCTGGCCCTGGACTGGCTTCCCACAGGTACATATGACCTTGGTCATGAGAGTTTCTTTGTGTGTCTGCAAGTAGCAGCAAATAAAGTCATGCTTAGTCACTGCAAGTGCTTTGCTGTAGTCACAAGCACAGAAAAATGAGGTCACACAAAAGGTTTGGAGGGTGAGTTGGGTCCACCAGAACTGCTATTTCCCAACCTTCAGTCCAGCAGCACTATTTACTATTTCCCCAATGGTGTTGGGGAAAACTCATCTGCTCCCAAAACATCCATCCATTCATCCATCCATATTTTTAGAGAAACCCTGAAGCATTACTAGCGCAGTTCCTCCAGATGCCTGCGCAGGTCCCCTTGAGTTACTCACCTGTACTCCACAATTCAGATTCCAACCTTGAACTTTTCATCCTGGATAAATATCCTGCACTGATCTGGGGTTGGTCTCTAACCCTCTCCCATTAAGAACTGTATCACAAAGCATACAAAAAGATATTTAAGCCTCAGACTTCACAGAACAGCTTCAGATCTCAGCACAGCAAGTCACCAGCCCAAGCAAAGTACATTTTACAACACCAGCACCAAAAAACAGCCAGTGACACCAATCACCCTGCAAAGCATGTCTGCATGTGCTGGTTATATCTGCCTGGATTCCACCTGCAGAACAAGACCTACAGATTAACCGCGTGATTGACAATGTTTCCAAATCTCACAATTTTTACGCAAATATTATGGATTCACACCTCTCCAGGAGACTTGATATTTGACTTTATGAAAAGCAGTTCCGTGGCTAATTATCACTACAACCAGAAAGAAAGGTCATTAAATCCTGTGCAATTTTCATGCAAAGTTTCGGCTTTCTTTAAAACCTCTTCTGAGCACTTAGCTGCAGAAAGACACTTGCAAGTGGCGTATGTTTACACTTACTGAAAAGAAACACTGGGGTTTCCTTTGTCAGACCAAGCCCCCTGTGTCATTACCCGGTGCCTTAGCTGATGATTTTCAAACAGCCAGGCTGCACACCTTCTGAAGAGTGATAGGCAAACAGGGGAAACTGGAGCACTCCAACTCCACAGAAACCATTCTTTAAACATTGATCAGACACACTGCCCCCCTGAAGGTCAGAAGGTATACAGCCAAGGATGACCTGAAAGAGAGCGGAGACCACACTAGCTACAGCCCCTTCCCCTCAGAGTTACTTGGATGGCTGACTGGACTGAAACGGCAGGCACACATTTATTGCTGATCAGCAACTGCTATGCACAAAAGTGTTTTGCAGGTTATATTCTTATGCGGTAAGGTGCTATTTGGTGCACATGATGCTCTTTGCAGCAAGGCCTGTCTATATACTGCTTTACTCTACAGGGCACTATAATCCTTTTTATCTGATTTCTGCAGTGCTTCATCCCCACGCTCAAAGACTGTAGTTACATTGCAGCATTTTAGATCCTCTGACTAAATGTCATTTCCCCTCCTGAAGATACATTCGTTACAGACAACACCTGCCAGCCAAACAGAGAAGCAGCATTCGATTTTTTTAAAGCAGATGGAATTTTCTCCTTTGGCTTTCTTATTGCCATGTCAGCCACCATCCCCTTCCTCTAATCCCTAACAAGGACAGGCTGCAGAGTCAGTGAGGGCAGCGAGCAGCTCTGGGGAAGGAGTTTTGGGTATATTATTGCCTAAAAGTTGATAGCATCCATTCCTTTTTTAAGAGTACAGTATTTGCAAAATAATTTCAAGCCTATGAAGCATTCCAGTGAATGCCTGCAGCACTTTCACAATCGTCAATTGATACAGCCTTATACATCTTTTCTCCATGAAGCTCTTAAAAGCAGTTCAGTTACTCATCTGTGGTCAGATAGCAGATGTATATCTGAAATGGGAACGGAGATTTGGAGGTCCTTATAGGAAGGCATTGGTATCTTTGCCTGCCAGCTTTCCAAGAGGAAGCAAATAGTCCATACACACGGTTTTCTGACTTCATTACAACAAGGAAAAAAAAAAGAAAAAATAAAATAAACAGGTCATGAATATCACGGGGGAAATTCGACTGTTTTGAAAACATCGGCTCAGAAGCAGACACTGTGAGTCAAAGCCCGTCCCGGACCTCTCTGAGGAAGACCGACACCGCCGCGTCCCGCCAGCCGTTCCTCCCCCGCAACCCCGGGAGGGGCGGCAGGGTCCTGCCGCCAGCCGCCTCCGGGCAGAGACCCGCTCCGGCGGCTCTCGGGGGCACAGCTGTGCGCACAGCCCGGGCTAATAGCCGAGAGCCCCGTCCCTCGTTCGGCGGTTTTATCCCCAGAACGCCACTACGGCCCGGGCTGAGGCAAAGCCTTTACCCGGCTGTCACTCGCGGGCGCTAGAGGTCACTCCTGCGCCGCCACAAGGCAGCTGCCGCCGCGGGAAGAGGAGCGCGGCGCGTGTGGCCGGGGCCGGGCGCCTGTAGAGCCGAGGCCGCTTCGTGCCCAGGCCGGGTGTGGGGCTCGGACGGCGTGGGGGAGCCAGGGCGGAACAGCGCCTGAGGATGTCGGGCTGGCACGGTCCGCCCAGAGGGAGCTGGGCTCTTTCGGAAAGGACCATCCCTCCGCTATTTTTCCTTCGTCCAAGGGCAGTCCGCGGCCCGAATTTGTCCCCGTTACACACAGAGGTTTCCCTGCTATGCTTGCTGCTGCCTGGGGGAGAGCCAGCACCTAGTTTGGTGTAGCAGCTGTGTCTTTCACATATCCGAGGGGCGTTTGTTTCACACTGGACTGTAAAATGAAAGGAAGGTTAGGATCTAGAACAAAAACAAAAAAAACAAACCCAAGAGATGCTGACCCTTCATCATCTCATTCACCAGGAAATTCTGGGTACCAACTGCCACCACATTTTACCCCGACGTGACTAAGGTAAGATATTTGTACACTTAGCACAAGAGGGGAAATTGATTGAACTAAGAAAGCATCATGCTGCTGAAGCAGTAAGAGGTCAGATTTTGACCTTGATACCAGAATAGATCCCAGAGCTTCTCCAGAGAAGGACTTCAGACTTCATGGGTGGAAGTGACAACAGAATTTAGATAGTTTCATTTCCCATCAAATAAAAGGTAAGGATTTATCAACAAACCCATTAAGCCTAGGGGATACATTAAATGGATCTTCTCACTAATAAACCAAGGCATTGAGCAATACTCAAAGGAAACAATGGGAACAGCTACCTTTGGCCCAGTGGGTGCAAGGGAAGCAAGTTCGACATCAAACTCCCAGGAAGAACCAATATTATTAAAGAAAGCATGGATGCAGCTCCATTTTCCAAAGAGAAAACAGATTTTCAATCTTTCCAACTAGTCAGGATGATGGATATCGTAACATTAATCACCAGTAACTGTAGACCAAGTATTTCCAATGCTTTACCTCTCAAACAGCCATAAAAGTAAAAAAAGCCAATCACAGACACTGCCATATAACTTTGGACAGTTTTTCCAATTCAGTGTCTTTGCTTTCCTCCAAGTGGCTCATGATAAAGTACAAAACAGTAAAAAAGGTAGAAGTGCAGAAATTACCTAATTCACAAGATGTCACTAATCATAGACATGGGAGTGACTCTCAAATGAAACAAAGCAGCAAGAACTGTCATTTATGGTTCTTTGGTTTTCTATATGAAACATTAGTGTATGCGGGACAGGTAGAGATAAATGAGAAGGGAAGACAAAAGAATGAAGAGTGGACACAAGAACTATCCAGACCAAGGTCATTAAAAGTAAAATTGCTCTTCCTTTTGTACTTGCTCTTTCAGAACATTAGCTATTGCCATTAGTTCAATCCAAAATGACACAGCACTTTACATCAGCCTAAGCCTCAGTCTAATCAAACAGCAAAATACAAGGAGCCCAAAACATGACAGGGTTTCAGAAGTGCTCTAGGAATGCAAACAAGAGAGCAGGTGCAGAAACAATGCATTATAACAGGGCTTTGTTTACAAAAGGAAGAACACAAAGTGATTTAATAATGTGATGGAGTAGCAACACGGTATATACTGTATAGAACTGTCAGATCATTTGGTATATATAGCTAAACTGGTTAAGTCTGATGAGAAGATACTTTATTTCAGCTTGGTTCCACTTCAGGAGTGTTTTAGGATCTGTATCAACATGTAGCAGAGACTTAGCCAATTTCTGAAGCTAGAAGGTTGCTGGTGAGAGGCTAATTAACAGAGAAAAAGCAGCTAGTCTACCATGGGTCTTCAAGACCTTTTAAGTGCCTGTTCACTCTTTTCTGCAATGTGCTGTAATCTTGACTGTTACAGGAAAACCCCAGGAGCTGCCATCTTAAGTTACAGCAGTTTTATGGCTCATGGATAGGGTTTGAGATACACAAAAGGGATGTTCTACAGACCTCTCTGCATTAATAAGCTATTGCGTACTGGCCTGTGTTGGCAGAGAACTGGAGTCTGTGGTCAGCATGGCCTTCCCTGGCCTTTTTTGGCTGGCAGTGGTCCACACACCCAGTTCCTCCTTCTTACTGTGTTAGGGCGCTAAGCACATGCTGGTAACTTAATGGCTGCTATACTTTAAAGGTGAAAAAAGGGTTGGAGGGTGGAGATACTCAGAATTAGGGTTATACATATAAAGGAGCATAGAAAACTTAGTACACTGAACAGTACTGCCAGAGGAAGTTTGCATTGCTGGCTGAGATGTTCCCTACAGCTTCCGTAAGCCCAGTACCAACACTGACTGACATCAAGGGACTGTGGTGTCAGCCTGCAACTGTCATGCAAATGTCAAAAGTATTTTCACCTTTTTTCCTAAAAAAGTCTTCAAGAGCTTTTGAATCTCCCATCAATGCAATAATTTTATTCTACAATACGTTTCAAAAAACTAGGAGGCCTATGAGATAGAAGCCTAACATTTGCCTTTCAAATATTTGGTGCAAGTGAAGAACAGTTCTGTAATATCCACAGCAATGCCTTGTTACTAATTTCATTGAGTGTGGATATATTTTAGATCTGTAGATATTTGCATAATTAGCATACTTGAAAAATAATTACTAAGTTACAGTTAATTGTCCCATGAATTACGAGGAAATCAATTTGGAAATGGGAGAAGCCTTACAAGTTGCAATAAGAAGACTGAAGAGAGATGAAAAGAAAAGGTAAATCCAATTAAAACCTCATCTAAGTCAACTTCATCATTTTGAAAACAGTGAGAAGTGGGCAGTTTCCATCCTACTGCTGAGAGATACTTCTCTGCCATTGAGATTTCTGACATTAGCTCTGATGCTCTGAACCTTTGCACAATAGCTCGACCTTTTACATTGAGACCATTACTCACTGAACTCTGGGCCTGCTTTCCCTGAGGAAGGTTTACATAATAATACATTATTGGGAAGCAGCTTTCCCTGAACTGGAGTCCTTTCATTCATTTTTGCAAGCTCAGCATAGGGCTTATAGCAGATACAGCCAACCTGTGAGTGCATGAGGTGCTGCCTCTAATGCTGCCTTCAGCTTTGATACAGATCTGTTAGCAGCAAACTTCAGACCAAATTTAATGGAAGGCATGAGGCTGAGCCGATCTGGGTGTATAGGACCAATAATGGGTGTATATCCCATTATTCACGTTGAGGGGAACAGGAAAACTCATCCAAGGTTTGCTTTTCAAAGAGAAAAGAAAAAAGTCAGGGTGTTAAAATGGAAGAGCTGAGGATCAGAGGGTAAATTGCCCTTCCCATGAACTAGCACTGCACCTGCTTGAGCACCACAAGCCAGGCTGCTCACCACAATGGTGAGGGGGGGCAGGCAGCATCTTGGAAGAGGCTGGAAGTTCTGATGTTCACTTTCTCTGACCACTTTTAAGCTGTCTCTGCTTTTTGCATGAGAGTTCCTCCCATGTCTCAGCCATACGTTTACACATCAGCACGTTTACTTTTCCAAGAGCATTTGGAGTGAGGGGAGAATAACTGCAAATTTAATAATGAACACTTTCAGATGTGTATTTGTTTTAGTGCCTCTTTCCTTCCTTGCTTTCCCAGGTAAGTGGGTATAAATCTCCCACTCAGTTACCTTTCACTCTGTGCCACTATCTTCTGATGAACTTTTCCTTGTCACTCACACTTCCCTGGGTAGCTTATGAAGTCTGCCAGTATGCAATATGTTTTGTTTAGTTTAGGATACTAATAATGAAACTCCCTTTGCTTTCCCCCCCAGTTTTCCCGGACTACAAAATCGCACAGCATGCAAACACAACCACTTACAACCTCTGCAAAGTATCTTTTTTTTTCTTTAGCCACTTTTAACTATTGGAACCAACCTTCCTCTATGTGACATACAATGTGTTGCCATTTCTCTCTTCCCTTGCTTTCCTATCTCCTCTGTCTGAGTTCCAGTTAAATACTGGTACTAAAGGGAATAGAACGCCCGCATGTTTCAGTGTGCCCGTATTACAGATACTCCAAGGAGCAGAAAAGGGCCCCCTTAGTGCTCCTGTGCCTTTTTTTTACCAGGGTAGCCTGGCTGTGGGTGAGAACAGAGATACAGACAGATACCCCAGTTCAGCTGACCATGGATAACTGCACTGGATGTAAGCCTTCACAATTAGTTGAAAAAAGGAATGCTGGGTGTTTCCCAGTGCTTTTCACAGTGAGATCAAGCTGCTTTGCAAAGGAGTTCTTTTGTTAGCTTTTAGGAAATGAACAATTGCAGTTCCAATTCAAATATCTGTGTTGCTAACCACAAATTACTGATGGTCTCCAAACAATCTTTCAGTTATTGCTCTTATTGTTCTTTCCTTGACATTTTCCTATTCTGTTATTTCAAATGTCTGCTTCAATACGATTGTGGTTACCCAACTAACCACACAGTTTGTCTTAGAATTGCACCCTTAACACATCTGCATTACCTTTGTTCAAAGGAAGCAGGCAGTGTTGAAATGTGTTCGACATCAGGCAATATCCAGGGAAAAATTTGAGGGTGAAGTTCAAGGTCACCGTAAGAGAAATTCAGCTTGTGTTTGGATGGTAACTTTGTCTCAATAATTTTAAAGAATCTTTACCTGAATGTTAGCCAAGCAGACTGTTATTGTTATTCATGGTGCAGGGATGTATTAAAATGCTGAGCACTTGCTCTTTCTCAGTTTTCCCTCTTTCATTCAGCAAATACTGGAAAGTTCTAATTAAGATGAAGAAAAAAGAAATCAATGGAAATTGTGCTACATTCATCTCAGCTGCATCAAGCAAATGCTGAAAATCTGGAACAAGTGCAATTGTAAGAAGTACTTCTGCGTGGGGTAATATCTGCTGCTCATCACCAGAAGATGCAGTGGTAACTCTTGATATATATAGATATATAGGGGAAAGTCAGTATACAGCAGGCTAGCCTGAAAACTAGCAGATCCACTTTATGATGCTCTTGGTCTGACCCACTAAGGGCTAGGGAAACAGTGGGTTTGTGCAGTGTATGTACCTGCATGCCCTGAGGCATGTATCCTAGTACCATATTTATAAAGGTGTATGGTGGCTGTTAAATTCTAGTGATTTTACTGAGACCAGACACCTTAGCAGAATGACCTCCCCTTGTATGTGCTCGTTACATGGATGCAAAAGCAGTAAAACATTTCCTCACGGTAGCACAGGGGTTGATGTGTTCAGGTTTGAGATACTGAGGTAGTTTGGTGATGGAAGGGACGAAGGTCCCTCGAATCCCCAATGAAGATTCTTCATGTACACAAGTTAATCCCTTCATATCCCTGACCCGAATCAAACTTTTCTGAGCCAAGCTCACCTGCTCCAGCATGGCTGGAAGCAATGCGAGGAGGAGAACGGAGCAGCTCCCGGTGCCCCCACATAGGTGTGCAGGTCCTTCGCCAGCCAGGCACTACCAGGCAACAGCAGCAGCTTCCCTCCTGGGCTGGGCGGCACTGGAATCAGCAGCACCTTGCCTGAAGCAGCCGCGCTGCTCATCAGCTCCTCAGAGGGGTCATTTAGGAGCCGCTTTGTGCAGTTACATGGGGCGTACACCACGGGTACGGCCGCCGGGGCTTTTGGCAGACTTCGGATAGGTCGGGGGCTTATGTAAGCCCGCGACCAGCGCCGCGGAGCGAGGAGCCGTGTGCCCCTGTAGTTACCGTGTGCCCGGTAACCCCGGCCACAGAGCCCCTTCCCACCCAGGGCCGGGCTGGCACGCCGGTATCCCCCTCGCCACCCACGGGCGCGGCGGCGGCTCTCCGGGGAGCCCGGCCCTCCCGCGAGCACCGGGCCCTTCCCCGCGGCACCGCGCGGTGGCGCACTTGCGCCGGCGCACTGCGGCCGGACGCGCC
>VZTU01017482.1:0-56803 GCA_013400835.1 Zapornia atra | reverse complement strand
TCCTGCCGGGGATCAGGTCCGTTCCGGTACCCCATGTCGGTCCCAATTCCCGTCCCAGTAACCCTGAGCTGGTCCCGGTTCCCGTCCCGTCATCCCGGTGCCGCTCCCCATCCCCTGGTCCCAGTTCCCTCCTCGCAGCATTGTTAGTGCTGCCAGTCCCCTCCCAGTACCCAGCGCTAATCCCAGTCCCAGTCGCAACCTCAGTCCTTTCCCGTTATCCTGGTACTGGTCTCGGTCCCGTTATCCCAGCACTGGTCCCAGTGCCGTTATCCCGGTACCGCTCTCAGTCCCGTGCTGTTATCCCAGTGCTGGTCCCAGTCCCGTTATCCCGGTACCGCTCTCAGTCCCGTGCTGTTATCCCAGTGCTGGTCCCAGTCCCGTTATCCCGGTACCGCTCTCAGTCCCGTGCTGTTATCCCAGTGCTGGTCCCAGTCCCGTTATCCCGGTACCGGTCCCAGTCCCATACCGCTATCCCGGTTCTGGTCCCAGTGCTATTATCCCGCTACTGGTCCGGGTCCCGGTCCTGTCCCGTTATCCCAGCACTGGTCCCTGTCCCGCTCTCCCCGTGCCGGTCCCACCCCGGGCGCTGGTCCCAGGCTCCGCCCCCGCCGCCCGGTCCCGAACTGGGCAGCTCCCGCCCGGGGCGGGACGAGCCCGGGCACCGTGGTCCGCCCGGGAAGCCCTGCTCCCTCCGCCCAGTCACCACGGAACTCGGAGCTGAGGGTCCCCGCAGGACCCCGGGAGGGCTCGACGGCCGCGGGCGGGCAGTTCCCGGCGCTGCGGGACATACCGGCGCGCCCGGCCGCTGCCAGGTCCTAGTGCCCGCCTCGCCCCGCCCACCCTCTCCTGCGCATGCGCACGTCGGCCACCTCCTCCGCCCGCCACCAGAGGACGCCAGTTCCCTTGCCCTCTCTGAGAGGCGGTCCTGCCCCGCCCACTTCAATTGAGCGGCGTCTAGCTTCCCCAATCACATCCCTTTCCGCTCCCTTTCCTCCCCCACAAGCCTCTCCGTTGGTGGTGTCGCTCTGTAGAGGGGTGGGACCAATCCTGCGCGTAACCAATGATGGAGCGGCGGGGGCGGGAACAGCTCTGCGCGGTCTCCTCCTCCTCCTCCCCCCCACCCCTCACCATGGCGCTGCCTCAGCGCTGAGCCACCTTTCCCCGCCATGGCCGGGGCCATCGCGTCCCGCATGAGCTTCAGCTCGCTGAAGAGGAAGCAGCCCAAGACCTTCACGGTGCGCATCGCCACCATGGACGCCGAGATGGAGTTCAGCTGTGAGGTGGGGACGGGACGGGGCCGGGCCGGGGAGGGAGGGGAGGGCCCCGCTGAGGTGGGCCGCACCCCCCCCACCCCTCCCGCCGCTTTCCGCGGCCTCCCCCGGTCCTCTGGCGGGTTTAACCCCGGCTCTAAGGTCGGGCCGCCGGTGGGAGCGATGGGGCGGGGGGCTCCCACCGGTGGTCCGGACCCCCCGTGGAGGGAGCGCTGGAGGCCTATGCTGGTGGGGGTCTCGGAGCCGCTCCGCGCGGGAGGGGGCAGCGGTGTCGGCGTGTGATCCGGCTCTGCCGCCGCTTGCGGCTTCTTTCTGGTTATGTCTCGGGCTGTCCGAGCCCTTTATAGCCCCACGGGTTTGTTGGGCTGGGACCAGAGCTCGGGGTCGGTGGGGATACGGGAGCGGCATGGGGAGGGCGGGACCGGGACCGGTACCGGGATAGTGGGACCAGTACCGGCATAGTGGGACCAGTACCGTGATAAAGGGGTGGGACCGGGACCAGTACCAGGATAACAGTGCTGGGACCAGTACTGGGATAACAGCAGAAGGACCAGTAACAGGATAATAAGACCAGGACCAGCACTGGGACAGCGGGATGGGACCAGCACAGGGACCAGTACTGGGATAACAGCACTGGCACCAGTAGCAGAATAATGGGACTGGGACAATGGGATAGGACCAGCACTGGGATAGTGGGATGGGACCAGTACTGGGATAACGGGACGGGACCAGCACTGGGACAACAGCACTGGGGCAACAGCACTGGGACTGGTACCAGGATAACAGGACTGGGACCAGCTTTGTTGGGCCACCTGAAGCCCAGGCACAGGGCCTTACAGTATCTCAGATGTCTCTGGGCTTGAATCCACAAGGGTTCAACACGACGGGAACAGCATTATCCTGCCTCTCTGAGTTGGCAGCTCCACCCCAGGACGCGGGCTGTACCTGGGGGCGGTGGCATGCTGCCCACTGCCCCCAGTCTGGTTTTGCTCTGATGTTTTCCTTCTTTTTTTCTTTAGGGACCTTGGTGATTCTTAATCGTTCTCCCCAGGCGGTTGTTGTCAGGCCCCGGGGATCTGGCTTGTTGTCTACAGGGACTGGGCACACAAACAAGCCACCTCTACCCACCCAGTTTAACTTTGGGGTTCGGTAGTTTGTATTTCGTTAGTGTGACCCCAGTCCTGGTGGAGTTCTGATGCCCGAGGTGAGCCGAGGGCTTTGTGGCAGTGTAAGCTTGCTGCTTCTTGCAATCTGTTGTCAGCCTTGAAGAACTTTTTGCCTTTCCCAGGGATTAAGGATTTCTTTGACAGTGGTCGTGCAAGCTTCACACCATTACGATGCCAGGACTGTGTAAGTGTTCTGGCTCCGTTCTTGCATGCTTTCACAAGGCTGCCAGCAATAATGTACAGTGGAAAGTGAAGAATTCTCTCTCTCTCTTTTGTGTTTTTAGTTTTTAGTGGTGTGGCAGCTTGTTGTTTCATGTTGGGATTAGGGTGTTTGCTCAACGCTAAGGCAATGCTCTCAGGTGGGATTTGACTGTGCAACTTGTGCATCTCCAGACGACTTTTCAGAGAGGTTCCTGCCAAAAAAAAAAAACCCAACTTGTCACTGCAGATAGACTTCTCCAGCCCTTCTGGAAGCGTGGGAAGAAGCTTGAGAGCTGCGTGTATGGTCCTGCTCGGGTTCTCCTGTGTCTTGTTGGAGCTGGTGTACGAAGGAGGAAGGAGTCATGTGGGAATTTGGGTGTCATCCTTCAGCGTAGAAGGCCCAAGCGGAAGGGAGGGAAGCGGTCGGATGCGGGTGGGTGCTGGGGCTGTTTCATGCCATGCTTAGTGCAGGCAAGGTGGGAGTTTTCTTCAAGCTTTATCGAAGCAGGTCGGGTCTCTGACCCCATCGTTGTCCCGTGGCTTCACAGCTCTGGGGAAGGCTTCTTAGTTTGCTGACTCTGCAGAAAAAACCCAACGTCTGCAACCTGATGGTGTGGCTGGATCAGACACACCCTGCGGCTGCCGGTCACTGGGATTGATGTGAGGGAGGGGATGGGATGGTGTCCCAGGGAAGGGCTTGGCTTGATCCTTGCCATGGAAGCCTGGTCAGACCTGGAGCCAGGAGTGGAGATTGTGCCCGTGGTGGTCTTGGTTTCCTCGTCCAAAAGTCAAAGGGGTGATAGAGTCGATGATCTGGGGAGGACCATGCTTCTCCATGACCAGGTCCTGCCACTGTCCAAAGACCCCCGAGGGCCTGGAGGGATGAGGTGGGACAGGAGCGAGCAGCGCTCTATTTGCCTGTGTGTCTCTGTGCATGTTGGTAGGGTGGGCTTCTTCGGCAGGGAGGAGGACTGCTGACCTGAGCAGGAGGTTGTGGAGGGTGAAACCTCTCCTGCATGCACACCCTTTAAAGGGTTAGTGGAAGGAGGTGCAGTGGAGGCTGGCTGTCATGCTGCTTGGGGAGCTCCAGAGATGTGTTTCTGCAGCCTGTGAATGCTGCCTTGGGCTGACAGGGAGCTGATGGCTTGTTGGGGGTCTCGTTGGCCATGCTGCTCCCAGCCAAGGTGGGCACAGGGAGCTGCTGCCGCCTCTTGGCTTCTCCTGCCTGTGCTCATCCCTTCCCTTTCTGCTGTCGCTGCTCTCCGGCCACGGGGACCTCCTGGCTCCACCAAGGGAACGAACTGGAGGTTTGGCAATTCCTCTGTGAGGCCAGCAGTCCCAGGGTTGTCTCTCTGGTTGGGTTTTGTTGCGTACCTGGTGTGTGCTGGAGCCTGCTCCCTGCCCCGGGCTACAAAGCGCACGGTGAAAAGCAGCTGAGCAGGTGGAGAAAGGAGCGGAGGAATGTGTCACTGCCTAACCCCTGCTGACACCTCGGCTTCACCCCACGTTACTGGCTGTGCTGGGGGACCCTGCCTGCTCAGCCACCGTCCCAGGGAGCGCGGCTTGCTTGAGGTTTGGGATCTGTGAGGTGGGTGTTCGGAGCAGGAGGGGGCAGCAGGAAATTCCCATCTGTGCCAGGGCTGCAGAACCCTGTGGAGAAGAGGCTGTGGTCAGCAGAGCATCCTGCCACACGTCTTATCATGCCCTCCGTCCCACCTGCTTCCAGGAGCCCCCATCCTCCCTCCACCCCATTGCAAATCGCCACTGCTTGCCTCCATGCCTGCCCTCAGCCCTGCCAGCCTGCTCTGAGCGTTGCTGTGTTGCTTTCTCACCACTTTTCCTTCCCTGAGCTGGGTGTCCCACTAGTGAGTGGTCTGGGACACATGTGGCTGTTCAGGGAAGCTGACACAGCATGTGCTGGTCTTCAGCAGAGTTTAACTGGTGTCTTCCTGGATGGGTATTGATCAGGTGGCTGGGAAATGTGCCTGAGTTATCAATGCTTTTCTGTGTGGCACTAATATAACTGATGTTTTCTCTCCAAACTTTTGTTATCACCAAGAGATGGGAATCTGTGAGCTGCCCTGGCTCGACAGCTGGCTGTGGGGACAGAAGGTCGCTCGGTGCAAACTGTAGAGCCCCAGTGCCTGTCCCAGCAGTCCCNTGGTTTTCTGTGTTCATTTTTCAGTCTGCCCTGTAGAGATTCCCTGCTGTGTATTTTAAGAGATTAAACCTGCTTTGCATCTGTTTACTCTGCAAATGATGTCTCTAAATTGAGCCTAAATCTCAAATAATTCATAGAAATGAAATCTTAATCTCTCTAACACGGCGATGAAGCTTAATGATCACAGTTGGGCTTTCACTTTAAAGCCTTGTAATTTGTTTGGGGAAATCTTGAAGGCACAAAGTGAGTGTCTTCCCTTTTGTTACTTCCATCGCAGCTGTTTGAGCCTGGTACCTAATTCATTAAGAGCATCTGGAGGAAGGATAGACATTTGCATAGCCCCTAAAATCCCCAAGTTAACCCAGGCCCTAGCTGCCCACCGTCCTGCAAACCCCTCAGACAGCCTGTGCGGACCCTCAGCTTTCATAGAATCACAGAATGGTTTTGGTTGGAAAAGACCTTCAAGATCATTGAGTCCAACCATCTCTCCAGCCCTACTAGGTCCAACACTAGACCATGTCACCAAGTACAACATCTACTCTTAACCCCCTCCAGGGACAGCGACTCCATATCCAACCTAAACTTCCCCTGTCGCAACTTCATACCGTTTCCCCTTGTCCTGTCCTTTCTGTGCTTGGAGAGAAAAGCAAGAGAAATCTTGTTGAAAGACATTTAAGGTTGATGTTGTCCTGCAGTTATCACCACAATAGGCAGTGTGCTGCCTGAGTAACGCTTTGGGAAGCTGCCTGCAGCAGCGGGAGTGTGAAGCAGAGCTGATGGCTTGGTGTAAGCTCGGAGCATGGTACTAGGAGGCTGCAGTGGCTGATGGTTTTCTCTGCTGTTGCCACCTTGATGGTACAACTTGCTGATGGTGACCCCGAACCAAATTACTCGGTGTGGCAAAGGTGCTGTGATTTTGATGGTGCCTTAGATGAGGTTATCCATTATCTCTGGTGTAACATCTTAAACCCCTGTGGCACCTTGTGTCTGTGTCTCCCAAGACATGGCTCGCCCTCTCCCTCTGCCAGAATGGTGGGGCTGTAGTGTGGCTGCTGTCAGCTGGGTCTGTCACACTTCCATGTGCAGGTTTTTTGAGTACTGAGTTCCTGGTTGATGGGAGAACCTTCCAGCCTGTTCTTTGGCCTTGTGCATGGCTTTGCCTGTTTCTTCCTCTTGCCATGGCCGTTCGACTTAGTGGCTCTCTGTCTCCAGAGCCATGGTACCTTTTCTGAAGGGTGTGTCCTCAGGATGTGCCTGTGGACTTCGGCCTGAAACTCCAGCAGGGCTGGTGTCTCCGCCGAGGTGCAGCTAGACACCGAGATGCCTCCCAGCTGTAATCCTTGGACAGCCACAGCTCCTGTCTCTGGAGTTACAAATGAACAGAAAAGCTTTACAACCAACCTAGAGAAATGGCTTAAGTGTCGGATCAGCAAGAAGAGGCAGGTTTGGACTGTTGTATTCCCTGGTCCAAGTGTGCATCTTGTTACCGCTTCAGTGCTCAAGCTGTTCCTCTCTGTCCAGGGAATAACCGTGGTTGGAAGGGATCTTTTTCACCCAGTGCCCCACTCGGTGCAGGGCCAGCTGGATGAGGCTGCTTGTAAAGCTTTTCTGTTCTCTTGTAAGTAGATGAGACCCAATTTCAGGAGCAGGCGGCCAAGCGTTGGTCTCTTTAGCAGCCATGAGGAGTTATGTAGCTGAGCTGCAAAAGCTCATCCTCTGAAAGAGGAGAAAGTGAAGATTTGGCAGGTAGAATCTGGGGCCAGAGAAGTTTTTGTGTAAGAGTTGGTGCAGTACATGGGGGTTGAGTTTTGAGCTCTGTCCAGTCTCTGCATCAAAATAAAAAGGCAAGAGAGGGAAACCGGGGAGCAGAGTGCCCCCAGCTTCCTCCTGCGCTGCCGAATACTTGGAAGGGGCTTTATGAGGATCTTTCTATCCCCAGGGAGATGTTTAGCAGCAGCTCAGTGATGCTGGTAGGGCCAGTGACCTCTCTTGGTGATGCTAAGCTTCTGCAAGCACACAGGAAGTTAACTGGAAAAGACGAATCTGTGGGCAGTACCAGCTATTTTAAAAAGCTGAAGGAAATAATCCCCCTCAGCTACGAAAGGATCTTCAGTAAATTGTTGGGATATCAGCTGTCAAGTCAGTATTCTGGTTCCTTAGTGCCAGGATCTGCAGGATCTGCCCTGATCCTGTGTTGGCTCACAGCAAGTGCTCAGCAGTTTGTGCTCTTTGGTTGTTGCTGATCTCTCTTTAAATGCAAGACGTGGCAGGTAAGGGCTGTTTTCCCACATCACATCTCGGAGGGGTTTATGCCCCGCAAAAAGTCTGAACTTCTGTTGATTCACAGCAGTGTCATTTGGGAATTCATTTTCCAGAGGTGTCTTGCTTGGTGCAGTTCGGTTCTGCATCCCCTTAAGCCGGGACTGAGGATGAGCACAGATCCTCATTAGCTTTCCTGCCTGCACCCTGCAGCTGAAACACTGCCCGGATCCCCCGCGTCCTGCTGCAGCCTCTGCTAAGCCAGTTATGAAACTGTGCTACCCAGTTCCCTCCAAGGATGGTTCAAAGCTGCTGTCAGTCAGGCCTCAGCCTGTGGTTAATCCAAAGGAGGTGTGTTGCTGCGAAGGGGAAAGAGAGAAGGCATTTGGGACCGAAAACCTTGCTCTCTTGGTGTAAGTACTCCAGTTTTGATGCCATTTAATACCTCTTCTTTATTTTTTTTTTCCTTTGTGCAGGCAGTGGCTTTCAAGTAGGTCATTGGTGAAATTAAAAGTACTTGAACAGGGAAGCAGCCCTGGAAACAATCTACTTGAAGCTGGGAGGCAGCACTTTGTTAGGAAATCAAACAGCTCTTGGGTTTGGAGGAGAGGCATTTTACAGCTTACGCGGTTTAGCCTCGCTTCATTCGGAGGTAAACTTGTTGCTGGACAACACGGGCTTCTTAAAACCTAGTTTGGCTTTCTCTGGGGTAAACTGCCGGTTTGCAGCGTGCATCAGCATGCAAATGGTCATCAGAGCAATTCAGGCTCGTGAAAGCCCCGTGTCTGTTGGCAGAGGTAAGGCTCGGTGCTGGGATCACTGCCCTGCGTGGCCCTTCCTGCCGTACTGCACCACAGCTCCATCTAACGTTACATCTCTGCTCATCCTTGGTGCGGGAAGGCCGGAGGTCCCTGTGGGAGCAGGATCCTTCTCTCGGCCTCTTGGAGCTTCTTCCCTCACGTCAAGCTGCTGTTCGACCCTTTAACTCTTAAACTGCACCTGGCCGATTTGTGGGGTGAGGTGAGGCATTGAGACATCATTGGTTGTTGTCCCGTCTGCCTCTCCAGCTCGCTCGGGTGCCGGCTGGCCAGAGCTGCAGCAGCTTCTTCTCCCTGTATCCTGCTCTGGCTCTGTCTTGAGCAGACACCACGCAATGTGCTTGGCTGCACCATCTGCGTCGTTACGCCCGGGCGCATTTTTGGCCTCCTTGGTGGTTAACAGAAATAGATTTTAATTAAAAGCTCATTATCGAGTTGTCGTGTAGCATTAGTAAATAAAAATAACTTTAACAGCTCTGTCTTGTGGCTCAGTAAGTGGCAATTGGAAGCATTTGACATCACTTTATTTAAAAAAAAATGAAAGAATATTGCATATTTGATTCTCCATTTGCTCCAAATGGGCTTTAAATCCAAATAAATGGTTGTCTGTGGCACTCCTGTTACCATTCCAGTCCAGAAGGAGAAATAAATGCTGTCTGCAGCCTCAAAGTTGTCTCCGTTTCAGTTGTGAAGTGTTGTGGGTGGTTTGTTTGGGCATTTCCTGGTGGGACGAAGAACGGAGACAGCCAGAAACAGAGACAACAGAAACTGTTCTTGTTTCCCAGGAGGTTAGTAGAGGGATGCTCTGCTCAGTCCCTGCCCTTTCATCCTGCCTTCTCCTTCTCTGTTGCAGTGCAGAGGTGTCACATCTTCCTGTTAAAGCTTTCTCACGAATGGAGGGGCTGTCACACGGGGGATGGCCAGTGCTGCTTCGGGGCCTCAGTCCCCTTTTCCCATCACAACATGGGTTCTGTGCTCACTTTGCATCTCTAGCACTGGGCTAATTCTTCATGAAATGATGTGCTAAGGTGAAAAACCATTTTTTGCATTATTTAAGAGTAAATTGGTGCAAGAAAATATTCCACATCTGTTAGTGATTTCCTCAAGGTCATGCTTTAACCCAGTACTGAGCTTCCCGCAAAGGGGTTGTGTTGTGTGGGGTGCAGAGGGACCATTGTGCTGGGGACACCATGTGCCCAGGTGAGCTGGTGAGCGCTGTCTTGGTGTTCCCCAGTCACTTCTTTGTGCCCTTGTTTCCCAGCCCAACCCCAGGGATGCCCCAAAGCCAGCTCTGGTTGGTTGTATCTGTGACACTAAGGAGGTGAGATCTCCGTCTCCTGCTCCCGGACAGAGCCGAGTTATATCCCCTGGAGTTTGGGCACCTCCCTGTTGTCCAAGGGGAGCTTCTCATGTGAGGAACCCTAATATCAAATGCTTTTTAAAAAATGTCCTTTTTCCCCTCCCTTTTCCACGTGGCTGGTAAAAATTCAGTTTGGCATTGTTGGAAGAAAACCACCAGCCTACGCCAGTGGGTTTTGGGAATTGCTTTTCTCTTGTGCCCCTGTTTTGTAGCGCTTGGTCTCCCTCCTTGTCACCCCATGCTGAGGGGACTCTCATAACTCTTCCTCTCATTTTTGGGGGCTGGTTTATCCACTTGTTAGCTGGGGAGCGGTCATGAAACTTGACAGAAAGGTTCTGCACTGAAATAAATTGTCCAGGTCCTTGCTAGTTGGAAATGACTCTCGGTGCAGGTTAATAAATAATGCAAACCCTGTTAATAGATGCCAAATGCGATGCCTCCACGGGAGAAAAAGATGATGCCAATAACCTGCACTGGAATGACTGTTCTAGCCACCGGCTGCTGAGTTTTAAGTGTTTAGTGCTGTTCACTTAAAACGCTCTGCTGATAAATCGTAAGCGCTCTGTACTTAGTAAAGCACATAAATTCCAGCCCTGCAGAATAACAGCCTTGCAGCGCTCGCCCTGTTTATAAAGCAGCTCGGCCACGTAGTCCTTCAGTGTCTCGCCGAATATATCGAACGACCCGTGTTGTGACTGTGCTAACGGGGGGCGGGGGGGGGGGGGGGGGGATGTGAAGCTGCAAATCTAAGAGGTGATGCCTGCATCTGATGGAGGGTGCTGAAGTGCCACAGTGCCTTTCTGCTCCGTCCCACAGGGAGTGCCTGGGTCAGATTAAGGTTATTGTGGTGTGGCTTTTTATTGGGAGATTGAGTTTTATCACAGCGCCGTGCCAGCCACTCTGGCATATGGTTGAGGGGGGATTTTTTTTCTCGCCTAAGCCTTATTGTTTTGTTTTCAGGAGCTTGGAATGGCTTGCAAAATTGTCTTTGTGCTTCAGGTGGCACTTTAGTGCAGAGTGCGGATGGGATGGGGAGCTGCCAGCGCATCCTGGCTCTTCCTTTCCCCAGGCTGTCTGCCCAGCCCTGGGCAGCAGCTCTCTCTATTCACTGGGCCTGGAGGGGTCTTTTTTCTTTGTGTTTTATGGCCAGGAAATGTGGTGGTTAATGATACAGGGCCTATCAAGCGAGGGTGAGGAGGGATGAGGTCCTGGACGTCTCTGTAAAACAGTTGGAGTTCAGCTGTCAAAAGCTGCCACTTGAATGCAGATCGTTATTTTAAGTACTGAGGTGTGGAATGAAACCATGTATGTTGAAATAAACGGGGTTGCTGTTCCATCTATATATTTAATGAAGGTAATTCAGCACAGTTGAGGAGGTTGTCTGTGCCATGTTGTGGCTGGAGACTTCACCGTGCAGGCAGGAACGTTAAATATACATCTCTGCCATAATGTACGTGTGTGAGGACAGAGCAGCGATGTAACATCCAACAGCAGAAGCAGTCACTTAAAATAATCCCACCACCAAATGAAAACTGCAGAGTCGGGGAGGAAAACACACACAAAGCTCTTGCTTTAGTGCTCGCTGCTGCTCTTGGAGCTGCCGGCGTGCTTCCAGGGAGGAAATCTTTGGGTCGTGCCAGCTGATGCCGCCTGGTGAAGGAAGATCTGATTTGGGTGCCCTTGTGAAGCTCTGCAGAGGCTGTTTGGTGGGGAAAGCCCAGCTTGGGAGGAGGTTTTGGGGGAGGGCAGCTTGGAGGGGCTTACAGCTGGAGCTTCAAAACACCGATTCCCAAGGGATGTGGAGCGATGCCTGGGGAGGAGGCACCCGTCCCAGGAGAGGTTTGGTGCAGGGCTGTGTGCGCAGGCACCGATCGCTCCTCTGAAGCGATGGGCTGAACTGTGCTCTCTGCATAGAGGAGGGGAAAAAAAGCTGGTAATGCTTTATGGAAAGCTGTTTAATTCTGGGTGGGAAATAGCCCTTTGATGGCACCAGGGTTTATGTACAGAAATGGTACTAAATAGCTGTGTGATTGTGTCTCGCTCTGTTTTGTCTGAACCCTCAAATTAACCTCCCTCTTAAAATAATCGTCAGGAAGAGATCTTCCACCATCTGAGCCATCCTGCACCGAGCTGGAGCTCATCAAGGGGACTGGAGGCTAGCTGAACGCGTGAAATTAGGGGGTTATAATTGCAACACTGCAAAACTTGCTCCTCCTGGTGTTTTTGACCTCGAGGTGTTGATGATGATGATAAGAATCGCAGCGAGCCGTCTGGGGGTGGTGTTTTTTCCGAGGGTAGCGTCGGGTGTGATTCTATTCTGGGACTTTGGTCTTGCGTGTGCCGTGGGAAGGGGAGGAAGGAGCGATGCGCTCGGTTAATCGAAGCCAGCGCAGCGCCAGAAGCGCGTCCTCTGTGTCTTTGCCCACAAGGCGGCAGTGGGTGACAGCAGGAGCGGCGTGTCACCCGCGCCAGCCCTCCCCGCCGTGCCTGAGCATCAATATTGATGCTGTCCAGGTGGCACCAAGATTGAGTTGTAGTGACAAGAGAATGTGCCGAGATCCTTTCGCCCTCGGGCTTTAGAATAATGGCCATATGTCTCGGTCCAGCAATTGTTTCCACCGTGCAGATGGAAGACCAAAGTGGCTTTGGCATATTAGATTCATCTGTTTTATGTCCCTCTTCACCTTTCTGCCTCCTGACACCTTCTGTTTTTATGAGCAAACTTCAGTAACAACATAGATGCAGCTGCAGGATTGCTCGAAGGACATGGTCCATGAGCAGGACCAATTTTCTCTGCTCCCGAGCTGCTTTTGTCACCAGTTTGACTCTATCAGAACGTGCTCAGAGAGAACCACTGACTTCAGGGATATTTGGGGTTGGTTTTTTGTTCCCCTGGGCTCTGTTCCCTTTTCCCCTTATTGCAGAGTCAGAAGCTCTGGATGAACTCGGTATGGAGGTCATTTCACCCCTGATTTTCAGGAGCACATTGCACCCTCATCTGTGAAACCCTGTTGCTGGTACTGGAGTTTGCGCAGGGCTTCTTGGGGACTGTAGGTAGGCATGGTAAAGCTGGTAAGGGGTAATTGAGAGCGTTTTTTCCTTTCTTCCTGGTCATAGCAGCACATGGCTTGGAAGGAACCTAAATGAGACCCTTCAGGTCCTCTGTTGAATGTTGGTGGGTTGCCAGAGGAAGAATCGGGGCTTTAGGTGTCATTTTTAGGAGGGGGAGAATCACATCTGTTTCCTACTGAGGGAGGAGCTGGTGATCTGCAGATGACATCAGATGAAAGGTTGTAAAGTGCGCTTCGTTAGGATGTTTTCTTGTTGGTACCACATCCCTTCTCCATGCTCTCAATGACCTTGTGAGGTGAAAAAAGAGAGGAGGTGGTTGAATGAAGTTCTGAAATCCGTCTTTATAACTCTGTGTCCTGTTTGTTTCCCTGCAGGTGAAGTGGAAAGGGAAGGACCTGTTTGATCTGGTGTGCAGGACACTAGGACTCCGAGAAACCTGGTTCTTCGGGCTTCAGTACACTATCAAGGATACGGTGGCTTGGCTCAAAATGGACAAGAAGGTCAGAACCACATTTCCCTGGAGAGGTGGTGTGGGATGACAAAGGGGAATATATCATAGAATGCGTTGGGCTGGGACCTAAAGGTCATCTAGTCCCACCCCTGCAGAGAGCAGGGGCGTCTTCACTAGATTAGGTCGCTCAGAGCCCCATCAAACCTGACCTTGAATGTCTCCAGGGATGGGGCCTCTACCACCTCTCTGGGCAACCTGTGCCAGTGTCTCACCACCCTCAGAGGGAAGAATTTCTTCCTAATATACAACCTAAATCTCCCCTTTTCTAGTTTAAACACATCACCCCTTGTCCTGTCACTTCATGCCCTCGGGAACAGTTCTTCCCCAGCTTCCTACAGGCACCTTTCAGGGACTGGAAGGACACTATAAGGTCCCCCTGCAGCTTTCTCCTCTCCAGGCTGAACCAGCCCAACTCTCTCAGCCTGTCTTCACAGGAGAGGTACTCCAGCCCTTTGATCATTTTTGTGGTCTCCTCTGGACGTGCTTCGACAGGTCCATGTCCTTCTTGTGCTGAGGGTTCCAGAGCTGGACACAGCACTGCAGGTGAGGTGTCCCCAGAGCAGAGCAGAGGGGCAGAATCCCCTCTCTTGATCTGCTGGCCACACTTCTGGAGATGCAGCCCAGGATGTGGTTCGCCTTCTGGGCTGCAGATGCACATTGGTGCCTCATGTCCAGCTTCTCATCCACGAGTACTCCCAAGTCCTTTTCCTCAGGGCTGCTTTCCAGCACATCATCTCCTGACCCGTATGGATAATGGGGAGTGTCTCACCCAGGTGCAAGACCCTGGACTTGGCTTTGTTGAACCTCATGAGGTTCCCCTGTGCCCACTTCTCCAGCCTGTTTAGGTCCCTCTGGATGGCATCGTGTCCCTCTGGCCCGTTAACCTCACCACTCATGTTGGTGTCATCAGAAATTTGCTGCTCTTTTCTCTCCTCTCTCTTTGCTCACCAGAGGTTGTGGTATGTGTGGTATCAAAGTGAACAGGGTGAAGTGTATTTGAATCTCATCCCCGTGACATCTGTAAGTCAAACCGGGAAGAGCTGGCAGAGATACCTCAGGAGCTCCTGAGCTGTGAAGCCTCAGACTGGGGACACTGGATCTCTTTGAGGTGTTTTGGGAGCCAGCTGTGATGGGGTGCTAGGCTTCCTGGGGACTGTGAAGCAAATGAAACCTGAAATTCTCTCTTCTGTGCCCCGGAAGGACAAAACTTGGTAGAGGAGCCAGGCTGCATCTTGGCTTTTTGTTGTATAGATGTACAAAGAGCTTGGGAGGGAAACCAGAGAGGTGAAGGGGAGATGGAGATAAGGGAGAAAAAGCATCCAAAGTGTGTGACCTCCAGCTTGCTGGGTTTGGGTTGGAGAAGCAATGGACCCAAACTCCTTGCACCCAAAAGATGTTACACTAAAACCCCATGGCAATCGAGACTGCGAGGGAGGTCTGGGTCTCTCACATGTCAGGCCAAGGTTTTAAACAAACCTGCGGCTGAACAGGACAGTGCCAGCACAGTGCCAGGGTAGCGAGGAGCAACCCCGAAATCCAGGAGGAGGTGTTGCAGGGAGACAAGGCAGAAGTCGGGTGGTGGCGTAGCAGGACATGGCGTCGCTCAGTGAGGTTGGGAGAGGCAGTGTGCTCACAGCAGATCAGGAGCAACCTTTGCTGTCTCATTTCGCATGCTGTTTGGTGGTGCCTTGTTTGTTTTCCTGCATCCTTATGAGTGTCAGAAATGTTTGTTTGTTTTCTTTTTTTAACTGTGGGTTCTGAACTACTTAGTTTCTTCTGTTCTCCGTGTCTGAACTGCTTGACAAAAGGTGTGCTGCTCTGAACAGAAGGGACCTGTGTCTTGGCTCCAAGAGACAGAGCACTAAAGAAGCTGGAAGGGGTCGCTCAGTGGTTTTTGTATCCCACAGGTTCTGGATCACGATGTTCCCACAGAGGAGCCTGTCACCTTTCACTTCCTGGCCAAATTTTATCCTGAGAACGCAGAGGAAGAACTGGTCCAGGAAATCACACAGCACTTGTTCTTCCTGCAGGTAGGAGCTGTGTCAGTACACTGTTTTCCAGCCCGATGAGTAGAAGCGCAAGAAGGTTCCAGGGTCAGGAAGCTGGTCGCCAGAGTGTGGCTCCTCATCGTTACATTCACACCTCTCCAAAGGGAGTTGTCTGCAACAACAAAAAACTTCTTAAAATAGGTCGAAGATGGTTTGTCTGGATGAAGCTGTCACAGTTGCCCAGGCTTGCAGACCTCGCACACTGGCTGTCAGGAGTGATTAGGTGATTTGTAACATTAGTGTGTGGTAGCTGGGGGAGACGGGCCTGCCAGACGCCGGCTTGAATGACGCGCAGCCTCGGCGTCCACCTCTCTGCAGGGTGTGGGTATCAGTTCTGCTGAGGGATGGCACTTGCCTTGGTACATGATAGCGTCGGGATGTGAAGCAGGGGAATTTCATCCTCAAGAACACAACGCAGCCGACCTGCTTCGTGCTCAGGCTGTGCAGCCAGGTTCACCTCTCCACAAAACAGCCCTCAGGTAACTGGAGCAGAAGATCCCAGGAGCGCAGCTCCGTCGGAGACTGATGGCAGAGGCAGAGGAGAAGGGGAAAGCGACCAGTCCCACCTGCCCCAGTAACTCGTGCCCTTACGTTAAGTGTTGTGGGGAACGCAGCTTCAGGCTTTTTTTTTTTTTTTTAGAAAACCTTTTATTTAAAGGACTCTACAAAACTTTGTGTCCTTAGAAAGCGGCCTGGTGCTGCTGATGTGGTGGTGCTGCATGGCTGGTAACAAAGAGCTTCTATCACAGGAGCTCTTTCAGACTGGATCGATTTTCTGAAACTGTCCTATGAAGGATCGTGCCAGCCATGGCTACAGGGCATAGAGTAGTCCCGGGCGGTGCCCGTGGCACTTACTCAGCTGCTCTGTGGCTGCTAGTTTGAAGTTTCTAGAATAAGTAAGTTATAAGAGACACCCACGTCAAGCCAACCTGGATTTGGATGTTCTTGGAAATAACCACCGTAGGCGCCGCTCGCCCTGTCAGATGGGTATCGAAGGGAGCTCACCAGCTTCTCAGTGCTCTTCCTGAGGTTCTCTTTGCTCTTCAGAGCTGAAGGACTTCTAGATGAAACGTAGCACTCTTCATTTCTGAGATCTGTCTCGTGCACTAACGTCTCTGTCGGGCTGTTTTAAATGCCTGATTTGCCATGGGCTTTATCCTTGATGAGGAAGAATGCTGTTGGCATCTTTGAAAAGGAAAACTGGAGAGGAAAAGAAGTCAAAGCTGCATGTTATAAATGCAGACCATGACTTTTCTCCTAGGGTTTCTGATGATGAGAGGAGCCTGGGCTCTTGTAACACATATGAGAGATGGGAGCACACATAAGCCTGCAAACTCTCCTGTTTTTATCTTAATGCAGGAGAATATCTGCTGTGATTATGTTGTAACCAACTTTGAGGACTCAAAGCATGTTATAAATTCAAATTGATGTTACTGCATCTCTGTGACAATCCATTTAAGTCTCCCAGGAAATAGTATGCTCCTTTTTTTTCCTATCTTTATTCAGGAAAATTAAGTGTGCAAAACCAAAAAATATCAAACATGACAGGTTTAATTTTTTAATGCACAGGAGCTGGGAAAGGCGGAGCTGTGGCTTTTGGGAGCTGCACAGGGGCTCTCCTGGGAGCACGCACAGGGCTTTGCCTGCTGCTAAAAGCGCCGGCACAGAGGTGACCGGCAGCTCTCCTTGGAGAGAGAGGGAATTGGCCTGGAGCACAGGTGAGGCCTGACTATCCCAGAGCCAAACCTTCGTGTGCTCAGAGAATCAGCTGCAAGCTTCCTTTTTTAATTTAGCAGTGTGTATGGATGTATCAATCCATAGCTCGTGCCTTAGGAGGTTTCATCTCTGTGCTTACATGGAATATTTCCACTGCCCACCCTTGCCTTGAGCAGTGGGATACAGGCTCTGTCCTATTCCACGTATACATCGAGCTCTTCTCATAAACCTCTCTGAACAAGGTGGCCCATGGAAGCCTGAGCCCTTCCCTTCTGAGACACCAGAGACCTCCCGGGCCCGAATTGTTAATTAGTGTTAGGAAAATTGTTAACTGTGTGCTTGACAGCTTGAGTTAAAACAAACTGCAGCCATCTGCTGTGACAGTCGTGCTTTGTGCTGCTCTGTTAAACGTGTGTGATCTGTCCTTTACTCCTACGGGCAGGTGAAGAAGCAAATTTTGGATGAGAAGATCTACTGTCCTCCTGAAGCTTCTGTCCTGCTGGCCTCTTACGCTGTCCAAGCCAAGGTAGGCACAGGGCGATTCTCCAGGGCCCTGCTGATGTTGGTGGCGGGTTAACCATGCTCCCAGGAAAGGGGAAGGCAGGGAAAGTTATTAAAATATGGGAAGTGAGGGGGACTGTGCGAGCGATACTGCCTGTTCTGTGCTGCTGGTTCCTGGCTGCCTTCAGATGTTGGACGGGTTTTTGCTTTCTCTTTCCAGGACTCTTTAGCAAGTGCTCAGCTTAGGAGCCGCAGTGCCTGCTCGTGTGTGGCTTACTGCTGGAGCGGGTGAATTCCCCGAGCCCGTGCTTTTTTGGATCTCCTTCCTGCTCTTGCTGTTGTAGCCAGAGGCAAACCAACCACGGGACTTGGAGCTCCACTGCTGCCCCAGAATGCCTGTCATCATGATAACTGCTTTATTTTGAGTGCTGCAGTTTGCCACATAAATGTTACTGCGGTGTTAAAGGGCTCTCCTTGGCTTCTCCCTTTATCTCAGGCTTGATTTTGTGTGTTCAGCCTCACTAGACAGAGGAAGAACTTGCTGGGCACAAAGTTCCCCTTGTTTCTTGGTCAAATCCTGCTCTGGAGCCAGAGCTAGCATGTTCTGCTGAGGGCTTATCTAAGGGAGCAGTGGGCTGGAGCATGCAGCCTCGGACAGCTTGCAGCAGAGGGACTCCTGGGATAGAGGGAGCAGCCCGAAGCTCAGCAGTGAAGATGCTCTTGCAGGAGAGGAAGTCATTTATCCCTGTATACACATAACATAAACCTCCAATTTATGTGCATGAAGATGATGCCTTTGGAGGGGGTTCTCAGCCCAGCTATGTGACAGCTGTAGCCATGTGGTCACTGTCAGTTCTAACTCTCTGGGTGCAATTTTGGGAGGCGTTTTGGCTTGCAGGACTACAGGCAGGTGGCTGTGCCGTGGCTCTGGCCTGTCTGCCTGTCCATGAGGAGCACGGAAACCTTGGGTGGGCTTAGAAGGAGCCAGGAAGCTCTCTGTGCTAGGAAAGAGACCACCTTGGCTGGGCTGCAGGAGGGGGTCTGGCTCCGTTGCCTGAGGGTATGGCCTGACCCAGGCTGATTGCACACACAGCCCAGACATGTGTTTCACGGTGGGTTTTTTTTTTGCTTTCACCAAATCACCTTGCTCCTGGCCCTTCAGTGCCTGGTTTGCCTGAGCAGAGCCCTGGCTGATGAGCAGTGATGCTCTTTGATGACGAATGTTTGAATTTACTAGAAAAAGATATTTTCTCCTCATAGTCAAAATATTGATGAAACTATATTTTATTTGAAAAACTCATCAGCCAGGGAGAGATGAGTTGCTTTTAGAAATGTTTCTATTTGTGTGAAGCATTCATCACTCTTATTAGAGTGTGTGAGTAAACACTCGTTCGGCTTTTTCTCCGTCGACCTGCTGAGCTGAGGGTACATAGGGGATGACTTTTCCCATCACCAAAATGAATAAACCATTGGGTAAATACTGAGGGCTGTTAACTCTTGGCCGTGACAGCTTCTGCAGGAACAGGCTGTGATGTGGTACAGTGCTGCTGTGCCGTCCTCTTTCTCTTCTTGCAGCGTGGCCGCTGACCTTGTGCTCAGTAGCGCGCTCGACATGCTCGATGCTCAGTCGTCTGGAGGAGGTCGGATGGAGTTAGAGCTGTTCTGACCTTGCATGTCTTGATTCTGGGTGGAGATTGTGAGAAGGTGGAAGGAGGGATGGCGTCTCTCATCTTCCCTGACGTGCTTTCATGTCCGTGGCAGACATCGCCAGCCCCGGGGCAGGCTTTCCCCTCCTGCTTCTTTTTTTTCCTTCCAGCGAAGGGGGAAGCTTGGAAGCACATCTTTGGTCCAGAGCTGGGAAGAAAGATGTTGCAGGTCATCTCCTTCCAGTTAAATAGGATAACAATGTCCTTTCTGGACAAGAAAGCAGCTGCTGAGCACAGTAATTTCACTAATAACGTGCTGATTTGCATGATTAGAGGCATAATAGCTTGACATAGCGGTGTGGTTGCAGCCATTTGATTGACAGCCAGGTTGGGTCGTACTGTTGTTGCACACCTACCTGCAATAACAACGTAAGCTCGTGGGTCATAAAAATGAAAGCTTATTTATTTCTGTATCATTGTGTTTATTTGGGGAATTACCGCGTGTTCTCCCCTCTGGCCCTGTGTTCAAACCACCCACGCTGCTTTCAGATGCTGGAGGTGGTTCAGGTTTTAAATAGCTGGGAGAAATGAGGAATCTACTGAAAAATGTGTCCTGGTGGAAAATGGGAACATCCAGGAGGTTCTTCCGTTCATTGCCCCCTAAATGCAGGTTGCCACCGTGCCACAGCCTTCTCGGCGCTGCAGATCTTGTAGCACTAGCAAAGAGCTCTCTTCGTTTGTTGGTTTGGGGTTTTTCTTGCCCACCAAACAAACAGTACTTGGTGTTAATAGTTTGAAGCTGAACATGCCCGTGGTTCTCTGGGACAGTGTAAGCCAGGTGTATGAACGAGGTAAAGGCAAGTTCCATGTGTCACTGGGAATATTAATCATAGAGTTCAATTAACAGGAGCTGCAATTCCATGGCAGTTTTGTTGAAAAGATCTTTAAAGCGTGTTTGCTGAATCATTTGAGCCAACATATACCACAAGACTTAAGCCATTTGTTGTTGATTTTTGACTTGTGAATAATTAATGTTCTCATCCAGGCTCCCTCTCAGTACAAATATTCCTTTGGGACGTGGCAATATATTTTCACCCCATGAAAATCCCATAATCCAGACTTAGTCTTGGATCTCCGCGGTAGATCACAACAGAAAAATAATCGTGTTAATCCTATTTCCTATTATTTTCATCACTTAAAACTGATTTATGTTCTGCTGCCTCTCCAAGGTTATTGGAGTTGTTTCCTTTGCTGGGGTTGTGTTTTTCTTGCCGTTCCCTTTTGAAGGGGGTTCGAGGGATGTGTACCTGTGCTGCTTTCTGAGGAGCTCTGAGCATCTCTAGACCTTGGAAGACAGAGAGTTGCTGCTGCTCAGCACCCTCCTGAGTGAAATCTGTGACATTTTTTCATTACATTAATTGAAGCCTGAGTGGGTGCTGGTGGTTGCATGCTTCCTTTGCATCTGCATTGGCTCCTGATCAATATTTGTGTCTTTAATCCCCTCTTGTCGTCTGTGACATGTTGCTGGCTGGGCTGTGGACAGGATGTGTGTGTAGGCTTTTGATGCTGAGCCCTGGTTTTAGTGTACAACGTGATGGTTCTGGCATTGAAAGGAGGCTGATATGGAAAGCTTCCTGACTCCCTACGTGACCACCTTGTGTGTGTCTTGGTCTTGGCTTTAAAAATCGTCCCCGTTTTGTACTCTCTGAGCCGAGGTCCTTCAGGAAGGCAGGGAGGGAAGTGCTGTCTCCCCTGCAGAATGAGTGACTCGAGCAAACCTTGCTGTGTCTTGTGTAATTGGGTACTGTCACTGCAACGTCCTGTTTGCCAGGTGAATGAAAATCACAGCATTTCATGTACGTGCCTCACATCCCTCGTCCTCTTCTCCTGAACTTGCTAGGTTATTTGAGGTGCTGTTTTCTGGCGGTTTCCTGCCCTCTGGAGCTGTACAGGAGGTAAATTCATTTTCACATGCACTGCAGGGACTCTTGGCTTTTCAATCTGTTAATAAGCAGTTTTATTTCTCAGTCACTTTATATGCTGCTCAAAAAGAAGTAAATCTAAACAAATACCAGTAATTACTGGGTGCACTTAACAAATCTGGATTGGATTCCACTACCCAGTTGAGCAGCAGACCTTCTGACAGGAAAGCCAACACCTCCCTGAGAGGAGCCCCTCAGACTCCTGCCATTTTTGTTAATATTCATTCGTTAGGGTGGGAGCAGCCACAGAGAAACCAGCATCCGCCTCACCCCAATCAGTGCTGTCCATCAAGCTTTGGGGACGGGTCTTTGTCCACATCTGAACTCCCTGTCCCACCATGGATGGGAAGCCAAGGACCTCCCAGGTACAGAGTGAGTCCTTCCCTGCTCGGAGGAAGCGTTTGCTGGGCACGGCAGTTAGAGTAGCGTAGAATCAGTCTGTTGGAAGGGACCTACAATGATGATCTGGTCCAAGTAGTGCACTGACGGTGGACGCCAGCTGATGGTGGGAAGTGTTGCCCTGCTTCCCCCTGTGCTGCAGGAGTAGGAGGATGTTGGTTTCTCTTAGTGATCAAATGACAAAATATGGTTATTAAGTGTACTGAGCGGTGTCTGTTCTCTGCTCTGACACATTGGTTGTGATGTGAAGGGTGTAACAATGCATTTGGTCTCTCCCCAAGGGCTGGATGTGTAAGGGTGATGAGTTTTACTTGCCTGTGTTGTTAACGTGGGGTGGGCACGATGTCTGTGCTTCTTTGCAGTACGGCGATTATGACCCCAACGTCCACAAGCGAGGCTTCTTGGCGCAAGAGGAGCTGCTTCCAAAGCGGGTAAGGAGCTCGGCCAAGCAGGCAAACAGGTTTCCAAGCCTGGTGGTGTTTTGTGTGATGGAGAATGTCTCCATGGGACTACCTGTGGGGTGCACTCTGCTTTGCTCTCCTTGGACTTCAGTAGTGAAGGCAAACAGTCCAGAAGGATGTATCGAGGGAGGAGAATTCAGTCTCTTTCGGACATATTTTAACAAAACCAGAAGCAAATGCTTGCTTGCTTTTCACAGTTTCATCCTGGCTGGATTTCCTTGTGATGGCCTGGGGACAGTTTGCCTCCGCTGCGTGCTTGGGAGGGTTGAGTGAGCACTGGGGGATGCTGGTGTGGCACTGAGACTTGCCTGTCGGACGTCCTGAGGTTGGACGTGGTTCTGGGGAGGGGTTCTTGGGGCTGGGGTGTTGCTGGCTAGGGAGGTGTGACCTGGTCTGTGTCTCCCCACATATCTCAGGTAATAAACCTGTACCAGATGACTCCAGAGATGTGGGAGGAAAGGATAACGGCCTGGTACGCAGAGCACCGAGGCAGAGCCAGGTGAGCATGTGCTGGGGTGGTGGGGCAGGACCAGTCCCCTCCCCTGGAGAGTCATGGGGGTTTTGGGAGCTCAGGTAGGTGAAGGATGAGCTCTGCTGACAGCAGGGTTAATCCAGCACACCTCTGTAGCGGGATCACAATGGACTTTCTGCACTCTGTGTGTGCCCCACTGTCCCCTGGTCACTGCTGGGGTCCTTGGGAGAACTTCAGGCTGATGCTCAGGAGGGGGACTGCCTGCAGAGGGGCAGGGAGGCAGGAAGGGGAGGTCAGGGGCCCTTTGGGGCCATGGACAGCAGTGGGGATTCAGACTCACTGCCTTGGGTGCTAAAATGCTTCTTGCAAGGGTAAGCCTAAAGTCCTGGATCTGAAAGAGGGGCCTCCCAGCCAGGGGTTTCCGATGTGCACTTAAGGGATTGGGAGCCGGGCAAAGCACAGCTTGACATGCGGCATCTCACCAGGAAGGGCCTCGGCAGCTGTTAAGATGCTGGCAAGCTGCAGAGTGGGATTTGCTGCTGGACTTTATTGATCCTGCTGGCAAAGACAGGCTTGACCTGTATGACAGAGATAGTCCAGGCTTTACAGCCTTGTGTGTGCTCAGGATCAGCAAGAACAACCACCCCCTCTCTCTGAGCCTACCAGACATCGTAATGCTGGTGCTTTTTTTGTCTGACAGAGATGAAGCTGAAATGGAGTATTTGAAGATAGCTCAGGACTTGGAGATGTATGGGGTGAACTACTTTGCGATCAGGGTGAGTGCAAGCTGTGGGTCATGTTTTCTCCTCGCCGTAGCTCTTGTGTTAGCCTTTATCTTTTGTGTTGCTGGGAGATTGGATGAGTGGAGCCTTGGAGAGCCAGCAGGCCTGAGAGATGGCTGCAGCATGCTGCTCAGAGTCCCGGCTGCAGAGGGCTGACTGCTGGCTGCTGGGAAGGGAGGGCCTCTTTTTTCACACAGCAGTGGTGGGTCACTGCTCGGGGCCTGAGGAGGCCACCAGTGGTACTGGTCAGACCCTCTGAGTGGAATAAATAGGGTTTCTACTCTTTTTTTTCCCCTACCATAGAATAAGAAGGGCACTGAACTGCTCCTTGGAGTTGACGCCTTGGGTCTTCACATTTATGACCCGGACAACAGGTTGACCCCTAAAATCTCCTTCCCCTGGAACGAGATCCGGAATATCTCCTACAGTGATAAAGAGGTATGGATATGTCTCTCCTCTTCCCTGAGAGCAGTAAGAACATAAGATTGAGGTTTAAAATTATTTCCCTTAGCTTCTCTGTTGGCTGTGCTCCCTATCACCAGCTTACCTCAGCTCCTCCAACTGAAACCTTATTTCCAAGCCGTTCTGAAACCTTCCAGGAGTGGGCGGACAACAGGTCACCCAGGAGCTATTCCCATTCGGTTTTAGAGAACGTTCAAACCCTCTATGTAATTTTATTTAAAAAGCCCCAAAACCAACCAACAAACCAACCCAGAACTGCTGTTGATGTGCTTTGCCTGAGTACTAGAGTTGAGAAGTTGAGGTCTCTGTTCTTCTGTATGCATCACTGCATATCTGTACGGTGTTACGAAGTACAGGGAAATGTGTTCCTGGTAAGAAGATCTCTTGCCACATCATTACATCATCTGGAGTTTGCAGGCTGACGGTCTTGGCATTAACAGCTGGAATCTTTTTAGGAAATTGAGTAATTTAAGCCAGCGACTGGATTATTTATGAAATCCAGAGTGTAAACATGACTCTTCTGATTCATTGCCCACCAACCCTAGTTGGGAGCAGCAGTGAAATTGGCTGTGGAGGGGAAACTGATCTTCTCAGTTTTCGGTCTGTGAGAGCTGCTCAAAGGAAACCAGCTGCCTTCATGGTAAGGAAGAAAATTAACTTTTTAATTAAAAATTGTTTTCCGATCTAAACATGATATCGATCAGGGTAAAAGCTAAAGGTTTCTCATCAGCTGCATTTATTGCATGTCTGGTGAAGTTTTATAAGTAGCAAGGCTGTGCTGGAATTCCCTTCTCTTGTTTTACTTCTTAAAAATAAACCAAAGCAGAACAGCCTGGCCCTTGAGTACTTCCAAAGGCTTTCCTGCCCGTGACGGATGAGTGCAGCGGGAGCTGTCTGATTAGGGATTGCCTCGCAGATCCGGGGATTGAAGCCTCCGTAACTGGGCCTTGACATGAGACTGTAACAGAGCTTTCTCTCTGGGGAAAGGACTGCCGCCTTCCATCAGGTCAATCAGCTGTGTAATGGGATGACCACAAGTAGACCTGACGTGATAGTAAACAGGCTTAATAGCTGGGTATGACAGCTGCGTCGACACCACAGAGGGATTTGATCCACCGTAACAAAGACTGACTCTTCTGTGGGACTCAAACTCCTCTCTGGGGATATTTCTGCTCTTGTTGACTGGTGGGGTGCTGCCAGCACCCCAGTCTGGGGACATTCACATGTGTCTGCCTCTGTGAAAGACTTAAAAGATCAGCACTTAACCTGACAAAACAAACCACTGCCGGGGCAAGTTGTGCTGAGCCCTTTCCAGGCAGCACAGGGTATTGACAAATAGAGCAACTTCAACGGGTGCAGGCTGCCTGCTCCAGCACCGTCTCTTCAGCCAGTTATTTTTGTAGCATGTGGGGGAGTGATGGAATATATGCATGCCTTCTAAAAAATGCTGTGTTGCAGAGCACTCCATCTCTTCAAGTAGCCTTTTGTTAGCTCAAAGCCTTCTCTCTAGCTAGGGGCCGTGTTACTGAAACTCTCAACTCTGGCCATGCCAACCTATGTCCTCTTGAGAGACCTGCTGTGGATAAAGCTCCTGGGGAGGGTAGCTGCAGGCTGTGGTTAGAGGTGTTTGGTTGGCACACAGGGTGTAAATATGAGTTAGAGGGAGGATATAATACTTGGAGTTGTGGAGCAGTCTGGTGGGACCACTTACTCATAGAACAAAATCCATAGATAATCCTTCTGGGGAGCCCTCATGAATGGAGGTGTTGGGGGGAAAGGCAGAAGCTCCTGTTGCTGGGTTCCTAACACAGACCTCCTGCCCATTCATCGGGCAGCTGAGCTTGATCTTCCTCCCTTCAGGGCCATGATGAATTTCTGCTGTACCTTCTGCTGTGTCTTCTCTGTTCCCTACAGCTGCCAGGAGAGCAGCATCTTGCCTTGGGGGATGCTGAGCTGTCTGCCCCTGCAAGGTGCTCTGCAGAGGACGCTGTCTCTTGGGTGTTGCAGTCTGTAGGTGGACAGCACTCTCCTTGCTTCTGTGTGGCACTCGTGTTTTTCTGACCAAGGAACAGCGGTCTCCTTGGTTGCTTTTGATGCTGGTTCTCTCACTTGGCTAAAAGCCATAGGAACGCTCTCAGCCTTGTTTGTCTGACACTGCTGACCTGCTCTGAGCCAGAGCTTTCAGTAAGACTTTTATAGCTGCGTTTTTATTAAATGCACTGCTCTCTGATAACTCTCCCCCTCTTTATTTTTTCCTTTTCAGTTTACGATTAAGCCATTGGACAAAAAGATTGATGTTTTTAAATTCAATTCATCAAAGCTGCGCGTGAACAAGCTGGTAAGTCTACAGACAGAGTCATTTGTATTGCCTGCAGCAGTTGTTTCAGCAGGCGGCATGAGACAGTGTTCTTCAGGGCAGAGGGAGCATGCTGGCCTGGCTGGACTGTAGGTGCGATTTGATGTAGCAGCTACTACTTGGTCATAACCTGTAGTAGACAAGAGAGAAGCTCAAGTCAAACTCCTTCACAGAACCTCTTCCCCCTCTCCTGTTTCTGTGCTCCCTTTCCAAGCTGAGGGGTTACACCTGACCTGCATGGCAGAACCACTTAGTAAGTACAACTTTCTTGTCACCCGCTTTGTTCTCCTGCGGATCCTTTCCATGGACAAAGGTCTCCCTGTGTCAGGGTGCACCATTATCAGTGGGACAGTCCTGGCTTTCCCTGGGCCCATGCGCTCTTAGGACGTTCTCCTTGTGCAGGGATGGAGGGAGCTACCGTGGGCTGTTCTGTTCAGCATC
Source organism: Zapornia atra (assembly GCA_013400835.1). Lineage (NCBI taxonomy): Eukaryota > Metazoa > Chordata > Aves > Gruiformes > Rallidae > Zapornia > Zapornia atra. The sequence goes on along the minus strand of VZTU01017482.1, from coordinate 30,718 downwards.
CACGTTAACATCCAGTTTTAGCCACTGCTCTGGATTTAGTTTCTGGAAGACCTTTGCTCCAGGTGCTGTAGTAGCTGTTCACCATGTTAAGTTGCACAAGGGACATGCTGAAGGGGATAAGTTTCCCATCCTTATAAGAGCAGGAGGGGAGCTTTGCTGCCCTGGACTTCGTGTGCTGTAGGGAAACAGGGCTTCCTGACAACAGCCTCTGTCGCTGCACAGGGTTCATAGTGCTGTAGCTCCTCTGACTCCAGGGCAAGTCATTCATGACTTGCGAAATGCAAGTCAGGCCTGTGAGTCAGTCCTTTAGAGAAGAATCCAAGTTCAGAAACCTGCTTTTATTGCCAAAAAGAGCTTTCACCCTCCTGCATACTCACCCCTTTGCTAACCCGCCTCTAGTATTGCCACCTTCCTTGTGTTCCTCCTCGAGTGCCAGACAAAACCACATTGGTGCTCCAAGCCCTACAGCACAGGTATCTGGAGATGTCCAGGAAAGTTTTTGGTGCAACTTCTCTTTGTGTGGAGTCCTGTCCAGGACAGAAGGTGGTTTTCCATCTTTCCTTTTAATCTCAATGCTTTAAACACGCAGTTGGGAGAACGGTGCAAGTTCATCTTGAACCTAAAGAAAGGGTACAATGAGAACCAGGGAACCAGCCTGAGCTGGACAAGTCTTTTTTTCATTGTTTGACCTAATGCGTTTTTGGGGCTGATACAGACCTTGCCAGAACTGTGCTGTACCAGACCTTGACTTTGGCGTGGGACTTGGGCTGTGCCTTGGTTTGAGACCAGCGGGTGGACGTGCTGAGGAGCACCAAACCAAAGCAGTTCTAATGGTTTTGTGTGTCAAGAATACAAACTGCCTCATGGTCATCATGCATACAGCTGTTTCTCTCCGCTCTTCACCCTTGACTGGAACAGATTCTGCAGCTGTGTATTGGAAACCACGACCTCTTCATGAGGAGGAGAAAGGCAGACTCATTGGAGGTCCAGCAGATGAAAGCACAGGCCAGGGAGGAGAAAGCCAGGAAGCAGGTGAGAGACATCTCGTATAACTAGACTGTGAGCCAAAATCAGAAATGCAAATGAACTCGGGAAGGAACGGTCTCCAGAATGATGGAGCAGCTTTGAGGGATGGTCCAGCTGAACGTCTCTTCTTAGTAGCCTGCTCCCACCGTGCCAGTCATTCTCAACTTGGCTCTGCAGCCCGTGTCCAGCCCCCGCGCTCGGGAGCAGAACTGGGAGCACAGGAGGGAAGAGCAAATCTGGGTGTCCTACAAGCTGCATACATCTTCCCTGCCTGGGTGCTGTAGCTGGGAAGATGCAGCATGTTGGGGTAGTTGCTTGTCATTAAAGCAGGGGCTGTGAGGGGGAGCTGTGCTTTGCTGTAGCTCTTTGCCTCGTTTTCTAATTACAGGGTGATGGAATGCACGCCGACATTTCGGGGTGTGCAGCCTGCATGCTAATTCGGAGCCGGCCTCCTTTATCTGCCGCAGGTCAGCCCAGGCAGCAAGAACGGCTCTTTGGAGGCAGCAGCGTGTAGCTGATGAGCATATATCAGCAAATTGGATTGTATGAATCATTGTTTTCTGCTCGTGGACCTTTTCTACTCACTGAAACCTGCACAGCTCATCTGAGTGCTGGTGCTTAGAATGTAAATGTCCCTTTTGCAACAAAGCCGCTAGATAGCAGCAGAAGAAACCCAAGCAGTTGCTTGCACCCAGGAGGGTCTTACACTCCAGGGACTGCTAAGTTAATAGATTCAAGCATGTCTGTGGAGGTGCCTGTGTGGTTGCTGGGGTTGGGATTGAAGTGCTCGGCTGGCTGGGTGTGTGGTGTGGTTTGTCTTGCTGGCAGCTCCTGAAACAGTTCTCCTTCCTGTAGCTTCTGGGTGGCAGGAGAGGACAGGATGTGAATCACTACAAGGGTAACCAGGCCATCTCCTCTGGGAGAGAGGGGCTTACTGCTTCCCATGAGGATTCCTCTGGTCCATAGGGAGTTGGCATTAGTGGAACAAGAGGTCCTCCTTGGAAGGAGCAGCGTGGTGTCCAAGGGATGGGTTTTGTGAGTTTTCCATGTGTTTGAGTAACACCAGCAAGACCTCCAGCTTAGCTGGGCTGCTGGGAGAGGTGAGGGCACTGTGAGTGAGCAGGAGCTTATCGCCTCACATGAAGCAAATCCAGAGCACTCATGTTCTGCAGGAAAGGTCAGGCTTCTGCTTGGCGTGGCTGCCCTCTCCCAAGCTGGCCACACCACTGTCTTGACAGCTCCCTCCTTCCTCCCCAGGATCCACCGTTGTTAACTGGTTCCAGATTAGTCCTTTTATATTGGGACTTCTTGTTAATGGAAGTCCTGAGTGGGATGCAGATCGTAATGATAATTAATGAGGGGAACCTTTAATAGAAGGAAGCAGAGCCGTTAGAGCAGTAGGCGTCCCGCTTTCAGAACACAGTTGGTGTCCAAGGAGCAGAGAAATGTGTCTTGTCGCACTTATTTCCCTTATTAAACCCAGCGGGTGGCTGTGCAGTGCCGCCAGTCCTTGCTGGAGCGTGGATATTTATAATGCGCCCAGCTCGGTCGCACCCGAGTGCTTAAAGTTGGTGTGTTAATTAGCCTGATGACTCCCTTTGAATGCTTGGCTAGTGGAGAGGTAGCTGTCGGGCATGCTGTCTGCACTGGGTGGAAGAGGTGGTAGGATTCAGGTGGGCTGCCTGGGTGCAGCTTGCATCCTCCCCTCCGGGAGAAGCATTGCTGTTTCCTGCGGCCCGCGCTGGAGGGAGAGAGTTTAGTGTGTCCAGGAAGTGATGGAGGTGGTCACGCTCTTGGTGACCTCCCCTGTGAATGAGTGGCAGGGGAGTTTCCTGCATGCTGGGTTCAAGGTAGCAGCCATCCCTGTCCTCCAAACTCCTGCCTTGCCTGATGCCCGGGGTTGGCCCAGGCTGGCCATCAATTCAGCTTGCCCTAAGAACCTTGGCGTTGCTGGAGCTCTTGGACCCAACTTGTCTGAGTCAGCATAAGAGGGCACTCACTGGGGCTGTGATTGCCTGCAGGCAGCTTGTGGGGCAGCGCTGTGGGTGACAGCCTGATCCGAGGGTGGGGGATTGTCTTGGGAACGGCTCCTAAGGCAGTAGGGTCCATTGGATCGCCCCCAGTCAGTAGAGTTCCTGTGTCAATAAGCGGAGAGGAGGCAGCGGTGCAGTCCTGTGCTCTAACCCCCTGTAGTGCCCCTCTCTGCAAAGCCTTCCTAACGCTGCTATTTCTCCTCGCTTTCCCTGCTTTCATCCTAGATGGAACGGCAGCGCTTGGCCCGAGAGAAGCAAATGAGAGAAGAGGCTGAGAGGACAAGAGATGAGCTGGAGAGAAGGTTGATGCAGTTAAAGGAAGAGGCAACGATGGCCAACGAGGCTTTGGTGAGACTCTGGGAGCTTCTTTCTTGAGGCACTGAACCTGTTCCTCACTCTTTTCCGCTGCTGAAGCATTTTGGGAAGCACAGTGTCACTGTCCAGTGATTGTGAGGCTGGAGCTGATTTCATCCTGCCAACCTGCTGTGGCAGGAGCACAGAGGATTTGGGTCAGAGCCTGCCCTTGGCTGGGGAAGGCTGCAGGCTTGGGAGGGAGGGTCTGTATGGGCTGTGTGGAATGAGCAGCTCAGGGCCCTGCTCCGGCACATTCAGGGGGGACATTCAGTGTACCTGATAGCTTAACATGTCTTAATTCTCAGATGAGGTCTGAAGAGACAGCAGACCTGCTGGCTGAGAAGGCTCAGATCACGGAGGAGGAGGCCAAGCTCCTGGCTCAGAAAGCGGCTGAGGCTGAACAGGAGATGCAGCGAATCAAAGCCACGGCCATCCGGACGGAGGAGGAGAAGCGACTGATGGAACAGAAGGTGCTAGAGGCAGAGATGTTGGCACTGAAAATGGCGGAGGAGTCGGAGAGGAGGTCAGAGGGTACAACCTTGCAGCTGCCTCTGCTTTGCTTTCCAACCCCATTCTGACTTAGCCAAAAGAGGGGCTCCTGCCTTGCGTTAGTCCGTCCGGCGGGTTGTAGTGAGCCCTTGGCTTCTCCTGGTGTACACAGCAAATGGCCCAAGGCTCAGCCAGTCTCTCTCTCCCTCTCGCTGTTTGCCACAGCTGGGCTGTCCCCAAGTGGGAAGCAGTGCTGGTAGAGCAGTGGTGGCCCTGATCTTTCCCTGGATTGGAGCTGGAGACCCTTCTCTGAAGCCTCCTCTGGGAGAGACACTGTGGTGAGAGCTGGCAGGGCAGGAGGTACAGCAGCCTTTGGCACTCTGCAGTGCAAGCCAGCTCTGCTTTTGGGTGATTTCAGCAAACATCACTGCATTTCCCACAGGATTTGACACCATTAATAACTCGTTGGGTTTTTTTCCCTCTGGGTGGTAGATCTACCTTCCCCACTTTTTCTCCTCTGCTTTCCTCCGAGCTGTTTAGTGCTCCTTACCAGCTGGGAGGTCTCTGTTTTAGGAGATCCCTGTTTCAGGTTAGCTTTGAGGTCTCCCTGGCTCCTCGAGTCCATGCTTCTTACTAAAACTGCTGTTTCCATCCTCTTGATAGCAGAGCCCAGGTCCCATGGGGTGTTTGGTAGTGAGCAAGTAAAAGGTGATTCTTGTTTTCTTCCTTGTGTGAAAGCTTGGATGGGGTCAGCCCTTCTCCTTGGACAAACACTGCTCTTGTCCATCTTCTTGCCTTGGTCTCTACCTTGTGGCATCTCTGCTCAGATTTCAGTCCAGCAGAGAAAGCTCCTATCTCTAGTTGACTTTCTCCTCGCAGGGAGCCCTTGGGCCCCAAGGGCAGATCCCAGTGCCAAGATTGTTGGGCTCTGTGAGTAGGTGAGATATGTGATCTTGGGTGCTTTTTCCTTTCTGAATGCAGTACGGAATCGTTAGGAGAGGTTTCCTTGTCAGAAGGCTGCCTTTCCTGCTGCAAGCCTGAGCTTGTTTCAGAGTTGTTCTCTTCATTCCGGTGTCTCAGCGCACTTCCTCAGCCCTGCTCACTGATGCTCCTGCAGAGCCTGTGTCAGAGCTGCCCTTCCATGGCTCCGATTTTTGTGCTAATTAAAACACCCCACGTGTCAGAGGTTCTGGTTTCCCTCACTCAGTTTCTTAGCTTATTTAGTTTAGTTCTTCTTTTGGTTTGTTTTTTCATTCATGTTCTGGGATGAATCTCAACCTGTCCTGCCCCTACACTGTAATCCTGCTTCTCCATCTTCTCATTCATTGTGGCTTCAGTCTGATATTTGCCATCTGCTGTTTCCCTTTACAGGGCAAAGGAGGCTGACCAGCTGAAGCAAGACCTCCAGGAGGCTCGCGAGTCCGAGCGGAGAGCAAAGCAGAAGCTGTTGGAGATCACCAGCAAGTCATCCTACACAGTAAGAGTGATCTGCTTTGAGTTCCCACTTAGTGAACACGGCCTGGAGAGGAGTCTCGTGTCCCCGTCCCGTGGGTGGAGGGGTACGGGCTCAGCAGCTGCTCAGCAGCTCAGGAACCCTCAGCAGTGTTTGCCCCTTTCATCCATGCACCCTGTCAGGTGGAAGATCTCTTTGCTCTTCTGCCCCCTCCCATGGTACAAGGGAACTGCTGGGGAAATTAAAGGCATCAAATTTTAAACCAGTTTAACCCCCGTGGGGAACGTACCCATTCAGTAATAGCTTTTAAAATAGGGCTAAATATGTAGGGAATGGAAGATGTGGAGCTGGGCTTGTACAGCCTAGAGAAGAGAAGGCTGTGGGGGGACCTCATTGCAGCCTTCAAGTCCCTGAAGGGAGCAGAGAAACAGGAGGGGAATCAACTTTTTAAAAGGGCAGATAATGGCAGGACAAGGGGGAATGGATTAAAGCTAAAGGAAGGAAGATTTAGATTAGATGTTAGGGGGAAGTTCTTTGTAGAGAGAGTGGTGAGGTGCTGGAACAGGCTGCCCAGAGAGGTGGTGGATGCCCCAACCTTGGTGTTCAGGACCTGGTTGGATGGGGCCCTAGGCAACCTTGTGTAGATCCAGGCCTGGAGGTTGGTGGCCTTGCCTGTGGCAGGGGGTTGGAGCTCTGTGATCCTTGGGGTCCCTTCCAACCCAGACCAGTCTGTGATTCTGTGATTCTATGTCCTTGTTCTTGTGAGGTGGGATAATAATTGTTCAGGACCTGTAACTTCATAGTTTGGGCATAAACCAGCCACTGTGCATCTGTGTGCTGGGAAAAAGCCCCACAACCCTCCCTTGAAGGGACATTATTCCGTAATTGCCCATTAAGAGGATTTCACACCTTCCTCTGAAGCGTCTGGTCCTGGTTGCTGCCGGGGACTGAAGCACCAGACTAAATGACCATCGCTCCGATCCGTCTGGCAGTTCCTTTTCTCAACTTCTCTAATTGTGCTGCAGGGTCCATAGAACCCATCAAGAGCTCAGTCCCTGCAGCTCACACCTGCCACAGTGCTGCGGGCTCGGCTGCCTCGCTGTCCTGAGGGGCGCAGGGGGAAGAGCTCGACAGCTTCAGGAACAGACTCAACAGACGTACAGGGGAGTTATCGACCCTCCTAGCACTGAAGTTTTAATTTGTACCCGCAGGTTTCTTCCCCCACCCATCTCCCCTGTCCTCTGGAAACTTTGACAGAGTAGATTGAAGAGGGTTTGAGAAATACTAACTTTTCATCCCAGTTCTCTGCAAAAATCCGTGGAAGCAGTTATGGAAAGTGGCCAGGTGCTCTTAGCCATGGGGCACGGTGCTTTGTAAAACCTCCCTTTTCAACTCCTCATGTTGTACAGTCACCAGGTTCCTTCAGTTCTGGGTTTGACTTGTACACAGGGTCGAGCATCCTTGCTGAAACTCTGCTGCCTGGCTGCATCTGTGTCAATGTTTGAGCAGCACTTAAACACCCATGTTCCTTCATCTCACTGTGCCCATCTTCAGTCTCAGGGGCAGAACCCTTGGCTAGCAAGTGCTTCTGTGTAAATCCCCGTGCCGTGCTGTGCCAGTGCTGGTGTCAGTACTGGTGCCGGTGTCAGTGGGCAGTGGCATGTCTGCGTTCCTGCCTGCTGAGTTAAAGCCTCATTAGTGGGAATGGTGTCTGGGTTTCATGGAGCTCAGCTCCACCCCCCCAGCTGCATCTGCCTGGAGGCAATCCACCTCTCCTCCAGACACATGGCGCTGCGTCCTTCCCCTTCCCCGCAGAGCGCTGGCCTCCCTGCCACAGCTCTTGGTGCCAGGAGGGAAGGGGACATGTATTTTTCCTCCTCAGTTAGGAGGCAGAATCCTCTTACGCAGCCGCCACTCCTCCTGCCCCTCTCCTAGCCCTGGGAGGAGCACCGACAGCTTACAGACTCCATGACTCTTGTTCTCCAAGGGCAGGAGGAGGATGAAAGTGTGGCTGTTGTGCCCGTAACACCTTGCTGGGCTCCTCTGTCCCCTGCAACACCTGCCTCGCTTCTCCCTTCCCCCGCGGCTGCTCTCGTCTTGTGCCACGTGTGTGTTTGGGCTGAGAAGGGGATGAGATGGGCTGAGATCCTGTTGCTGTGCACCACTTCAAAGAGCTGGATTCAGTCGAGCCTGCCTCCCCTGCCAGCACATGCCAGGCAAGCACAGCCCAAGGGAGGGAATAAGCCCAGGGTGGCCTGAGGGACAGGCGGTTTTGAAAGCTGCTTTTGGGAGACTCAGGTGAATAGCGGCTCTGCCGAATGGTGCAGGATTCCAGCTGCTCTCTTCCTTAATAAGGTTGTAACGCTGAGCTTGTTCTTTTCTGTGGTCCCAGTACTTGTGCTGTGTCATCCCCTGACAGGGCTTCCCTCTGGGAAGCAGGAGCAGGAGAGGAAGGGGCAGAGGATGGATGTGTTGCAGAAAAGGCAAGAAACAGTTACGTTGATTTTTTTCTTTTCTCTTGGAACTTCTTTAAATCTTCTTTCGGTGTCTTTTTAGTCCTTGAAGCCCAAGCTGCTTTTGCAATGGGACTGGTAGGTGATGCATGAGAAAGACGACGTGGATCTGAGTCTCAGGCCGTCAGGGCCGGGAGAACAATTCATTCTTTACTGACTTGGCAGCGGTTCTTCACCTCCTTCATTGCCCTTCAGGTACCGCTCACGGCAAGACTAAAGGCGGTCAGCTCTGATCCTCTCCAAGGAGTAAGTGGCCGTCCTGGCCTTGTCCAGATGCTTCAGCAGCAAAGTTAAGGCAGTGGCAGCAACAGGAGGAGCTCTCCTTGCAGGGGAAGCCCCATGATATGACTTGCTCTGTGCTTCCTCTGTGTCACCTGTCTCGCTCTGTCAGCGTGGGGTTTGCCTCTGTTCACAGCAGGAGATCACTTTAACACTATAACGGGGTTATGCAGCTTGTTGCAGGTGAGACAACATGTAAGGGAGAAGGTCCCCATCCCCTTTACCATCCCGTGTCCCACTGACACCTGTGGCCCCTGGATTCAAAATCTCTGCACCCTGTGCAAGTCCTGTCCAGGGTTGCTGCAGATGGGAGGGAAATCCTTGGCTCCGGATGCAAAGCCCATGCCTCTACAAGCCCTCAGCTCTTACTTCGTCCTTTCCTTAGTCTTCCTCGCTGCTGCTGCTCTCTGCTCCACTGAATTTTTTGGTTGCTCCGTGCAGTAGCGATGCTGAGGGGGAGTGAGGAGGTGGCTGTAGTAACCCCGACAAGTTGGCACCTGGACTTAATGATTGGCACAGCTGAAATTCCTGCTCCTCCATTCCTGCACTGTTTGGGCTGTGGGTTCTTTTGTTTTTAAAAAAACCCCAAACAACAAACCCCAACGAGCTTATGGTGGGAAAAAAAGGCTAAAGACTGTTTGAAAGCAAGGAGGTGGCTCCAATAGTCCCAGCTCCCCTGCCCAGCAGAGATGGTAGAACCTCGCAGGGGAAGGGCTTTTGGAGCACCTCTGTGCCGGAGAGGGAAGGGACCTGAATCTCAATGGGATACAAGTATTTAAATCAGTGGAGTGCTTTGGCAGACCTGTCCCCTGTCCTTCGAGACTGGAATTTAGGTACTGCCCCTCTCAGTGCCTGCTCCAGAATTAATGTGGCTGTGTTCTGCACTAGCAGCGAGTGCAGGGGGTGGGTAACAAATCCTCTTGCCTTGCTGCACAAGTCGATAACTTCCCCGTAACGCCCCATCCAGCCCAAGCAGTGCAGCTTCTGGTGTCTGTGTTCCTGGTTCACAGCTTCCCTCCACAGGGTAGGTGCCATGCTGTTCCTTGCAGGCTGGCCCAGCGAAGAGTGAGGGGGGGATGAGCCCAGGCTGTTTGTGAATTCCAGGCTGGCTGTGAGGGAAGAGGCAGGTTATTGTGTGGAGTAAATCTGTCACCACCCCGGCGCTGGCGGTTGTTGTTGAAGCACAGCTAGCTGCAAACGATCCCTGGAGTATCCCATGTAGAAATGAGGGAAAGAAAGAAAGAATGAGCCAGGCAAAACTCGAGATCTTGTTGGGGGACCAGTGCCCTAGAACCATCCCACCAGCTTTTGGTGTGTGTTGCCAGAGCAGCCTGTCTCCGCAGCACCATGTCCCGCTGTCCCCCAGCCCAGGCTTGTTTGGGCATGTTGTTTTCGTTACAGGAATCCCTTAGAGCAAGAAGGAGCATCTAGCAGAGAGCTGGGTGACCTTTTGGATGCTGGGCTGGATTTCTTGTGTTCAAACTGAGGGCTAAGCATGCTGGCAGCACTTCTGACTCAGATCCACGAGCGCAGCCATCTGCAGCCGCTGTGCCACCCTTGATGTGTGCCACCCTTGACGTGTGCCACTCCTTGCGGCTTCATCTCACATACTACAAGATGATGATTTGAGTCAGGATGCCTTTCCTCTGCTGGTAACGAGCCCATTTATTAGAGGTGTGGCAGGATTTTTTGATTTAGAGAAGGGCCATTGGTTATTTTTTAGATAAAACCTGTGGGCCTGGCATTATGTCAGTGGGGGCTATCAGAGCATTTTGCCGGAGGAGGAAGGTCCCAAATCCTGGCTCAGGTGTGATAGGAGTAGTTCCTTATGTTATCTCTGCAGTTCCAACCCAATCTGGCAGTGGTTCCTAAATCCTTGGAACTCTAAATTACTGCAAAGATAAAAATCTCTTGATGCATCTCCCTGAACCTTACTGAAACTGTCCCCCAAGTTAACCCTTAGGGTTACCTTGTTCTTTGCTCACACGCTGGGGAGCAGTGAAGAGCAGGACTCTGCTGTCATACAGGGTCTTGCATTGCCCCTGTTCGCAGCTCGTGCTTTTTAGACTTGATTTAACCTTAAATAGCTGTCAGATGCCTCCCAGGAGGCAGCTTCTACCTGGCATTGTTTTAAGTGGCACAGCAGTGATAAAACCTGGATTCTACAGAGTTTTGGCAATAGATTCTGAAGGCAGGTAGTGTTTTGTCTCCTGTTCACTACCACAAAGAGCCAGGTCCCAGAGGAGCGGTAGCTCTGAACTGAAGAGCAAAGAGGGAGTGCAGCATGGGGATCTTCAGGCTGCTCTGGTGCTTGGGATGCCGGGCTGGTTCACAGCTCTACTTCCACAGCGCTTTGGAGTGCTGTGTTGAAAGATCACCAAGCTGAATAAAGTGCCTCACAATCCACTCTTCAGGAAGCTTGAGGCTGGTTCAGAGAATCGAGGTGGTGAGTAGCATTGCCTCGGGGATACAGGTGCCCCTTCCCTCTCCCTGTGTGAACAAGGAGAGCCATGCAAGGCAGAGTACCCCAGGACGTGCTGTTCCCTGCGTTGAGTAGCTGATCAGGACCTCGCAGCATTAGGAGGTAGCATCTTGTAATGCTCTGCAAAGCATCTTGTAGGTGTTGCTCTGGTTTTACCTCTGTGTCACAGAACATTTGCTATCAGAACACTTGTGCAGCCAAAAGTGATTAATTTGTACTCCCTCTCTTTAGCAGTCCATGAACTCAAGTACGACCGCGCTGCCAACCGACCTGCCAAGCTTCAACCTCATCAGCGAAAGCCTTTCCTTCGACTTCAAGGATACAGACATGAAGAGACTCTCAATGGAAATTGAGAAAGAGAAGTACGTGGCGTGCGTCCAGTCCGGGCCAGGGCTGGGGAGGGGGCGTTGTGCCTCAGTTGCAGTGGGAGGAATCATGCTGGGGCTGAAACATGACTTTCATGTTCCAGGCAAGTGTGGGGTGAAAGGGAGTGAAGTGTTTTGGGGTGCTTGTTTACCAAGTTGGTAGTCGCTCTGCCCAGAATGTGACATAGCTGCTGGTTGACCTGGGTGGGCGTCTGACGTTGCAGATCTGTCTCTATGGTGAATATAAGGATGCTGAGCCCTGGTCCAGTCGCTTCCTCTCTGTGTGGACAATTCTGGCTGGAATTGTCCATGCTGGTAGAAGGGTTTCAGGGCAGTGTGCACTGAGCAATTCCAGGCTGGCCCTTGTGTGTTTGCAGCGGCTCCAGACTGCCAGAAGGTGGCTGGAGCTGCGCTGAGGCCTCACGTTGGGGCTTTAACCCCTTTCTCTTGGAATCTGTGTCATGTTTATATATAAAAACTGCGCACAAGCAAGTTTGGATGTGATTATGGGCTTTGATCTTGTGTTTTCCTGAGGGTGTGAGTGTAGCCTTCAAAATTACAAATTTAGCAGAAATCAAAGCAGATCAGATTTTAATCTCTGTAGCAATAACGTGCTTTGTTCATTGATTGGGTGGCAGATCAAAGCTAACGGGGCTCTGCCATAGCACTCTGGCCAAAGCTGCCCGGGGCTGGAATGAAACACCCCTGGATCCCAGAGGCTGGTTTATTTTGCCTCTGCCAAGTACCCTCTCCCATGTAGGAAATAACAGAGCGCTCTGCTAGAGACAGAGGTTCAAAACTTCTCCTTAAGCCAGAAGGAAAAAGATAGAAGCCGAAAATAACAGGATAATTCCTGCTTCTGTCCCCAGGTTGCTAACTAGGTCATCCCACTCTCCTAAGCAGGGAAAGCTCGGCTCTGCCAAATGCTGAAAGCAGTTAACATGCTTTCGCTGGCTTCTCTGGGACTGTTTGCCTTCCTTGGGTGCTGAGATAAACCTTGCCACAGATTTTGGCATTCTGAAAAGGTTCTTGTTAGTCTGCTGGTACTTGTGCCTGGGCCTTGGTGTTTGATCACAAGCACAGCCCTGGCACGGTGTGGTTATTTTAGCTTTATTTTCTGTTTTCTTTCCTCTCCAGCCAATGCTTCGTTGCAGAAGGCAGTTAGGGCTGGGTTTGTTGGGTTTTTTTTCCTTTCCTTCTTATTTTGGGAGACCTCTTTCTCTCCTAGGGATTCTGTGTATCTAAAAGATACCTGATGTTTTGGGGGCAGTGCTTGCTCCCACATGGTTTCTAAGCTAAATCCCTCTGAAACATGAGAAGTCAGTACATCAGGGTCCTTCCTTCCTGGAAGAATTTGGGGCTTTCAGTTTGTGAGCTGGGTTTGAGAGAGAGCAGCGCTGTGTAAACCTCTCTGTTGTAGCCTGAAACCCTGGAACGCTAATCGATGGCGTGGTGTGGCTTCACACAGAAATGGGGGGACCCTAGCACCTTGGGCTTGGGTTTGTCTTTTTTTATAGTAACATAACATGGTGGTGCTCTCAGGTCAGCTGCCTGAGTCCTCCTAATAACGAGCAAATCGTTGCTCAGAGGAGTTCACTGCGTGCTGTTAAACCGATGCTGTCGGTTCCACGCACAAGAAACAATGAAGGTAACGTGGGGGGGGGGTTGGGGGGGGGGGGTTCCGTTACAAATCCGTTACCACCTGCCGTGGTCTTGTGTCACCGCATCCAGTTCTAACCCAGGACATTTGGGTTTTGGTGTGTGCCAGGGTGGAGTACATGGAGAAGAGCAAGCACCTGCAGGAGCAGCTGAACGAGTTGAAGACAGAAATTGAGGCGCTGAAGCTGAAGGAGAGGGAGACAGCTCTGGATATATTGCACAACGAGAATGCCAGCCGAGGCAACAGCAAGCACAACACTATTAAAAAGGTATCGGAGGGCTCCAGTTTGTATCTTGCCTGATGAAATCCTTTCAAAACAGCAGCTAAATAACCTTTGTTTGGTTGAACTTTTGCACAAGTTGTTTTAATAAAATTGTTTGATCTAGGCTTCCTTCCCCGGCTGCTTAGCTTTGAACCAGGGTGCAGAGAATTTTGGCTTCTGGTGGCTCCTGGCTTATACTTGCCATGACCAGACCTCTTCTGTGGGGGGGTGCAAAGGTCTCGAGGTCCGAAGGTCTTGCTGAACCTTAACAAAAACTGTCAGGGATGCTGTTAGGAGGGATCTGCTACCCTAATTGACCCCAGGAACAGGAAAAGCCCTACCTGCCTGTTGCAACCATTCCCTACAGGCATCACAAGGAAGCAGCATTGAGCTCATCCAGTGAATAATAAGGGGCAAAAATACTCCTGATGTATGGGCTCTCAGCAGGAAAAGCCAAAATCCTCACCCTCCCTTTTGATCTGTTCTCCAATAATTCGCTGTAGTGCAGCTTCAAATACTAACAGCAGAGTCTTGTCGCGAGCAGGGTGGGTGTGAGGTGTGGACCCTGGGGCCACCTGCCTCTAGAAATGCAGATAGGATGAATAACTTGGCCAGAAAGTTAGGATGCCTGGGTCTGCTGGCTTTGGAGTCACACCTGAAAGGCCAAACCAAAGCCCCTTCTTTACTTTTCCATCCCATCCTTTTTTCCTTTCGCTCCGTGGCTCTGCTGTTGTCCCAGCTGGGCTCAGCATAACGCAGGGCTGGGAGCTACATCCATCTTCGGTGCACTGGGACGTAGTGGTCAGCTCCAATGGCCTGCAGAGGTTTTTTTACCTGGGCTTTCCATCCCTGTGAAAGGCTTGGAAGGCTGTGTGACATGGGATGCATGTTCAGGTTTTAAACCCAAACTTGAGGTTTTCAAACCAAATCCTTATTGATTTACTGCTCCTGGCTGAGAGTTACATCTGGAAGGGTTTGAAAATATCGGTTGGTGCCGCCTTCCTCAGCTGGGAGTTGATCATTGTGGAACTGGGGCAGGAAAATGAATCTGGCGGGTGTCCCTGCCCAGTTTCCCTGTGCTAGCCCCGAGCTACTCGGGTTCCTGTCCCTCCAGAGCAGAGAATATAAAAATCTTCACAGGCCCTTTTGTCATTCTGGAATCTGAAGTCATTTCTGCTCCCAGTAGGTTTTGTTAGGTTCTGTCTCTCTGCTCAGAGTCCTCACTTTAAATGGAAAATGCTAAATTTTTCACTTCTGACAGGAGCTTTTGAGATGAGTTCATAGAGAGACGACGGTCCCATTTGTCTCACTTAAAGAAGGTGGCTGGGCAATCATTTTGCTGTCTGTCAGGGCTCATCACTGTAATTGGGACTGTGCGGTCAGTCTTTGTTCCTTTGAAGCCAGAGTCCTGTCCTGTCCCATCCCCTCCCTTCAGGAGAGGCCCAGGCTGCCCAGCTCCTGCCGCTCTCACGGAGGAGCAAAGGTTTTTAAATCACAGTCTATTAGTGGAGCACATCCAAATGAAATTACAGACCACTTCTGTTCTTGCCACCCCGAGGTCAGGAGAGCTTTTTGTCTCTGCAGTCAGGATGGGAAGGAGAATGGAGGCAGTGGAAATGAAAAGGGGGGTGGCAGTTTAGCGACACTTCAGTATTACCAACCCTCTGCCCCGCCTGGAAGCCGCTGATCGCTGCGGCGCTCCGGGCAGGCTGTACCCATTGCAGAAATGACATTACCCATATCACAGAGGATTATGTTGTTGTTGTTGTTCATTTTATTTTGCTGGTTTAGCCTCAAGCCCAGGGCAGAAGACCTATCTGCATTTGAGACTTCAAAGTAGGTTATTCCAAGGTACTCCGCGTGGGGCGATGGGATCGCTGGCTGTAACACTAACCCGTGCATGAGCTTGCCTGCGATGCGCCCTGCTCAAGCCAGCTCCCATCGCTGCCACCCCAACAACACTCCTCACGCGCCGCAGCGCGTTGTGGTGCCGGTGAGACCGGGCTCACCACGGTGTAGCACCCTGCCTGTCCCGGCGGCAAAGCCATGCAGCATGTCCCAGGCAGGTGTCCTGCCCGGCTCTCGCACCCTCAGCACCATTCGCAGCCTCTCTGCGTTCATTTTCACACCCGATCCTCCGTGCTGGGAAGTGTCTTTTCTTGGCAGAAGTTGAGTTGGCAACATCAGTGGGGGAGTGCAGGCGTAGATGCTTAAATAATTAAACACGCCTCATTTTGCTCTGCTGCCGCTGGCTGGGGATCTATTGGAGGTGCAGGGTGGCCTTTGAAGATTCCTTTAATGAAGGAAGCTGGGACCATCCCCCTTGTTTGCTGCAGAAAAAAAATAACCAACCCGCAACAACAAACCCCCAAACAAACCCCATCAGCTCTTCGCTGCCAAAACTGTCACAACAGGCTAAAAATGCACGCCGCCCTCTTGGAGCGGGGCGGCACACGGCGGCGTGATCCGTGTCGGCGTGTCGCAGGAACATACAGCAGACGGCTGAGGACAGCTGGCGTCTGCAGGTAGCTCTGGGGCAAGGCTGGCGCTGGGATGGTGCGGGGAGGCTGTGCTGCTGGTCCCCGTCACGCCTGGGGACGCCGGCTGTCAGAGCCGCTCTCCATCCTGCCTGTGATGCCTCTGCCTATCCCCTGCCTCCTTCAGCACGCCCGTGACTCCTGCTCTCTTAAAGCCATGTCTGTTCCTTCAGGAGACTGCTTTCCTCCAAGGATTTGCCCTCGGCCCACGGGCTCTGTGTGTGTGTGTGTGTGCTCCGCTGTGACTCTCTCCTTCCAGAGGACAGTTTTGGGGACACTCTTTTTTCATTGCTCTTTCCTCAACCGTGGTTCTTGCACGCCCGCTGGGTTTGAGTGGTAGTGCTAAGGGAAGAAGCATCACGGGTGCTGTGGTTAGCATCTCCTATGAAGGCGGGTGACAAACCTGGTGGTGAGCGCCTTTGGAAAAGGCTTTTCCTACAGGTTCCTCAGAGAAAGAGCACATGCACAGCCCTGCCTGCATGGCAGATGTGGACAGCCGACTGGGGAGCAATTTCCCAGCAGCCCTGGAGCTCTGTAGTGGAGGCAGAAGGATGCTTTAGATGCTGACTTGTCCCTGGCTGGTACCCAGAAGTGATCAGTGTGGGGTTGTGCCATTCTTGAACAGACCAGTCCTTTCCAGGCTGCAGGCAGTACCCAAAGTCAGGAAGGTCAGGGTTTTGTGTCAGCTGCGCTCTGGGGGTGTCCCATGAGGGGCCTCTTTTCGTTAAGCATTTCCTTGGGAAACAGATGAAAAGAACAGGGGTGACCCTGCAGGTCTGGTTGACCTCGGGGGAGACATCTGGGGCAGGCTGGCTGTGCTTGAAACCCGCTGTCCTGCCTGGCTGGCTTGAGGAACTCCGTGATGGGTGAAACTGGGGTGAAATCCACTTGCAGCCGCAGCGAGAGGAGGTGAAGCGAAGCCCTGGCGATTTGTGAATAGAGTTATCCAGCAGCCAGGAGAGAGACGGTGCCTGGGAGGAGCCCCCGTAATTAAACCAGATGCACAGCGAGCGCTGCGGTGTGACCTCTGGGGTTCCTTGCCTGCCTTTGAAGACGCCTGCTAAGTTTTTCATGTTTAATTACGTGGTTAACATGCTAATCCTTTTTTATGGGCTCTGTGGGCACAGAACAAGCACCTCATCTAGAAACCGATTTCCCTTCTCTATAGTGCTCTCCGCCCTGGGCTAGCACTCCTGACGCAGCTGCCTTGGCTTCCAGAGGGTTTGCCACTTCGGCAGTAGGAGAAGATGGAAAAACCCACTTCTTCCTTGCATCCTCCAGTGTAGGAAGGCTCCCAGGACAGGCTGCTGCTCTAAAACACAATCGGGTCTTTCATTCCAGTCGCTTTCTTCTTGCACAGTCATGCTTATTTACTGTGATTTAAGCCCTTTGAAGTATCCAGACAAGGAGCAAATCTCCACGCCCATTCCCAGACAAGCAGCTTTGTCCTTGAGCTCCGCTCAGGTCCTTCAGCAGGCAGGCTTGGCCTTTCCCTGCCAAGCTCTTGGGAAGCTCCAGGCTTTCTCTGGGATGCAGTGCCTCTGGGGCTCCAGTGCTCTGGGTGCCCACAGGGACCAGTGCGGACATCGGCAGTGGGGTGATGGCGCTTTTGGACTTCTCTCCTGGCTGATCCTGGTTGTGGTGTGGCGTTGACCTCAACTTGGGTAACACAGGAGTTTTCCGTATCATGGAGGCACTTGGGGTTTGGCTAATGTACTTCAAATCTGCTTATTTGTCATGAGTAGGCTGGTCAGGGCTTCTTGTGTCATCAGGCCAGGTAGAGCTGTGTCCTGCCACCTTCCTTTGGGTGCAGCATCATCTCCTCTGTGTGCTCAGGGGGCAATGAGCAGCACCTGGCTGCCAGACACAGAGGGGCGAGCAGGACCACGCAGAGCAGACTTCTGCTTGTCATCACTGCTCTCGCCTTCTGCTGTGGTCTGTCCTCTGCAGCAGTGTGAGGACACTGGGGAGTGAGCGACGGGCGCTGCCACCCGCGTCTCTCATGATGCAGATACGAAGCTGCTGTGCCATCACTGAATGTCATGAGGCTCCTTCATCATATGGACAGGCGGAAGGTTTTCGGGAGGCTGCACTGGGGCAGACGGCTTCTCCACCTGCTTTCCATCTGCGCCTGGCTAGGGATGACTGAACCATGTCCCTCGAGGACTTCACCAAATCTTCGGGGGTTCTCCTGGGGACCTCCTTCTTCACCTCTCCCCTGTGGGACCCGCAGACTCCACTGGTTTGCTCTTGCGGTTTGTTGGGTGGCTGGAGAGCTGTGCCCATGTCAGGGAAGGAAGATGTTACTGTGCCCCCGGACCTTCATCCCACAGAGGGAAGGACCCAGCACAAGAAACACTTTTGCTCTGAGGAGGGTGAGAGGAGGACGCTGGGGGGCACAGAGCAGGCTGAGCAGCCTGCAGTGGGTCCATCCTTTCCCTGCATCCTCTGGCAGCCAGGACTCCTCAGTCTCATGCAGAACTGGAGCATCGCTGTGACACTGCTGTGTAATCTGCTCCCTCCAGGAGAGAAGTCTTCATACTATGGAGTGGCTGCTCAACCAGCGAGGCACTTCCCAGGAGGAGCAGCACTGGCATTTCCCATCCCTTTGGGACCAGTGAGGGCAGAGAGAAAAGATGGGCAAGGCTGCTGGCTCCTCGCCCTGCCTGCACCTGCTGGGCATGCCGGTGAGAGCCGGGAGATGCCGGTCAGCAGAGCAGCTCCAGCTACCTCCAGGCACGAATCTCCTGAGCACAGGAGGCGGAAGCACATCCCACGTGGGTCTTGCCCACACATCCCTGCGTGCAAGGCTGCGGCCTGGCTCGATTCGGTTTCTTCCCACCCCGGTTCTCCTCCAGGCTGGGAAGTGAAACTCCCTGGCAGCTAAACTGGGACACAGCAGCCTCCTTTCCTTGTTTACAAGGAGCGAAAGGAAACTAGGAAACGTCAGGCCTATCAGCTATTTTTGTGGCAGCCTTTGAAAAGCGTTTCCTTCAAATGGAGCGTCATCTTCTCTCTTTTAAACACCCTCATCAAAGCCTTGGAGGCTGGGGGGAAAGTTGTGCTTGGGAGAGAATAAACGGCAGCGTGGGAGTAAGAGAGAAACAGCAAGGGGTGGGGAGGGAGACAGAAGCGAGATTTGGGTTTGAAAAGTAAACGTGGGAATTGAAAGGTCCACCTGGCCGGTGGGGGTGGAGATTTGGGGATGGAGAAGGACATTCAGGGGAGCGAGGAAATAAAGAGGATTTAGTGTTTGCAGCACCCGGGTGCTGATGTAGTGGGGACCGCACATCTCCCTTCCCAGCAGCCAGCAAACATCCCTGGCGTGGCGTGGGGAGAGGTGATGCCGCTGGGGGCGGCATGAGTCCTCTCCCCCAACCTGGCTAGGCTGCAGGATAAATGAGACAACGGCAAGGAAACGATTTTAAAACCTTTCCCCATTCCTCAGGCCCAGGGAGGATGGGGGAAGGTCGGTGTGATTTTCAGCCCCCTTCTCCTGCCCATGCCCCATCTGCAGTGCGTGGGGAGGACCCCGGCTGCAGTGGGTTTGCTGGGAGCCCGGGCGGTTTCTCTCTATTCAGTTTGCCCCGCCAGCAGAGTTCTGTGCCTGCATTATTGGGTTAGCTGCTTGGAAATGTGCTCAGCTGCGAGGGGCTTATTGGGTTGCTTTCCTTTGGTTCTCTTAAATCAGATCAGTCCCGCAGCCCTGGGTAAAAGCAGAGCTCAGAGGAACCCCAGCGCAGGAATGCAGCGAGCAGGACTCTTCCCTTCCTCATATCTTGAGTCGTTTGAGCTGTGGCCTTTTAATTGTGCTCCCTCCCTCTCCCTCTCAATTCTCTGTGCTGGCTCGGGGAGTGCAGTGTGGAGTCCACCCTCCCTCCTGCAGGAAGCAGATTATCATAATACTGCTTGTAAATCAATTTTTTTTCCCCTCTCTCTGTGCTGACGAGAATGTAACTCGCTCTTAATCACTCTGCCTTGCCTGCACAATGCCATGCTACGGGGGGGCAGGGAGATATATATATATGTATTTCTCCTTCTCCAGCTGGGCATAGGGGTGAGGCAGAGGGTATGGAGAGTTTGCAGAGGTCACCACAGGGCTTTCCCCTGGCAGGGAGGGGAGAGGCTGGAGCAAGGTTGTGCTCTCCTCCCTGGCCACTCTCCTCGCTTTCATGTCCTGGTATAAAAAAGAAAAGGAGGAAATCTCCCTGCAGCAGAGTTCTCCTGCTGCCTCACACCTGAGGGGGAAGGTAGCCCTGCCTGCAACCCCCCAGCTGCGAGAAAAACAGGAATAAAAGGCAAAGAATAAAAAATGGGAGAGGGGAGAGAGTTTTCTCTCTGGGCACGGCGGAGCATCGGTGCTGGAGAGTCAAGGCGCAGTCAAGAGCAATCTCAATTTCCTCTCTGTTTATTCACGCGCCTGCCTGTAATCGGATGTGTGGAGGCAGCTGCCTGAGAGCTGCCGGGCAGCCCCCGTTCCTGGTGTGGGAGGGCCCATGGATGGCTGCTGGATGGGACGGTGCAGGGAGAGCGGCCTCGGGTGGCCGTAAGGGTGAGGGAGCCCTGGGACAGGCTGCCCAGGGGGGTGTGGAGTCTCCTTCTCTGGAGATATTCCAGCCCCGTCTAGACACTGACCTGTGTGCCCTGTCCTAGGGACCCTGCTTTGGCAGGGGGTTGGACTCAATGGGCTCTGGAGGTCCCTTCCAACCCCTGGGATCCTGTGATTTTGTGCCAGTCCGTTCCTCTGCCGAAGCTACTGCTGCGGGCTGGGTGATAACCCCCTCGTGTGATGCTGCTTTTCTAATGCCCTCTGGGTCACTGTGGAGCAAGGATGGCAAGAGACTGCTCTTCAGGGAGAGCCTGGGTGGGGAGACATCCTCCTGGACAGGAAGAAATCCTCCTGGATGGGGAGAAATCCTCCTCCCTAGCAGCCAGCACAAGCCTCTGGCTTTCTTGGAAACAGCCAGAGCATAACACAGGGTGATGGGAGATGGGGGGTGCCTCTGCACGGCGCAAGTGAGGGCGGCAGCAGGGGTGCTTGCCATGTCACTGTTGAAACCCCTGTGCTCTTCCCTTTCAGCCAGTCGAGTCTGGCCAGTGCTGCCGAGCAGCAGGGCACAGTGCTCTGGGAAATGCAGCACTCACACCTCTCTGTCCTGGACAAGGACCCCATCTTGTCGAGACCCGTCTTAGTTCCCTGTACACCCACAGCTGGGCTGCTTATCCCGTGCCTCAGTTTCCCCAGCTAGGTAAAACGAGTGGTAGTGAGGAGCTCAGGGAACCTTTGAAGCTCACAGCTGAAAGCCTGAGGTGAAAGAGTCGGGGCTGTGCCTCTTCTTTCTCCTCCTGCCCATGCTGGATCCCCTCGGAGCTCTGCCTCCGCATGCTGCTCCTGCCACCCCAGCAACTTTGGGCGCAGAGGCTGCTGCCTGAGTGGTACTTTGAGGTACCCCAGCACCCTGAAAGTGTGCGAGGGACTAATGGAGAGCTGCATGGAGCTGAAGGCTGGGAGAAACATCTTCCCTCTGCCACAGCAGCGGTTGGTTGGAGCTGTCCCCTTTCGTTTTGCCGTGAGTTTGCTGGGGGGAGGGGCACGACTCAGGCGCTTTATAGTGGAGCTCCCGCGGGCTAGGGAGGTGAGGGGGTGCTTTTTCCCCACCCTGCGGCAGGGACGCCTTCGGTGCCAGAGCAGTGTGAAGGAGGCAGCTGATGGGTCAGTGTTCCTCCGTAGGTGGGGTGTGAGCCCCAGCATGCCCGAAACACAAGGGGCAACTCAGCCTCAGCCACCCCTCTCTGGCCCCTGGCCCCTTTCTCTTCTGGGGAACCACAGTGGGGAGCTGTGTCTCTGCTCCAAGGGAAGGATGATGCCGTGGTGCCCGCTCAGGTTTTATCCGGCCTGTGACCTAGCTGGGTGTCTGTTTGGGATCACAGGTGGGATTTCTGCTGGAAGAGCCGAAACAAAGCCTGCACCGAGGTGGCTGGTGAGGCTGGCAGGGGGCTGGAGCTGCCTCCTCCCCCCTCCGCCTCCAGCCTTAAAGAGAGGCAAAGAACTGCCTGTAGCACATGGAGCCCCGGTACTGTCTCATCCACCCTCTATCCGGCTCCAGAGGGGATACTGGGGAGGAGGATTGCCAGCCAGGCCCAGGAGATGTTGCCAGCAAAGGGCATTAAGCCCCTGCAGAAATTTCCTCTGCAATACAGATAGATTTTTTTTCCCAGAACGGCATTAGAGCTGGGAAGGAATT
Organism: Zapornia atra; assembly: GCA_013400835.1. Classification (NCBI taxonomy): domain Eukaryota; kingdom Metazoa; phylum Chordata; class Aves; order Gruiformes; family Rallidae; genus Zapornia; species Zapornia atra. The sequence goes on along the minus strand of VZTU01017482.1, from coordinate 9,020 downwards.
ACCAAGGAAAGGCCTTGGGGGTGTGTGGGGAGGAGGGGGCACTTGGCAGCTCCAGCTGGGGCTTAACTCGCTCCAGCGGGAGCCCAGGATTCCTGTTTCAGCAAAACTGGCATCCCCAGTGGAAGGGCCCGCAGCTTAATCCTGCTGAAACGAAGCCCTTGCAATTAGCCAGCCACGAAGCCTTTGCAATTAGCCAGCCATGAAGCCCTTGCAATTAGCCAGCCACGCTGGCCAGCACTGGCCAAGAATCAGTGGCTGGGGAGAAGGTGGCCCTTGTCCTGTGCTCCCTCGGGGACTTCTCTGTGGATGCTGGGATTTCTCTGGTGCTGCTGAGGATGTTTCCTTCATTCCTGGTTTGGCCTGTTAGAAAGTGGGCTCATGGTCCCTCTGTGGGTGTTTCCTTTCAGCCAGCCTTCCTAGCACGGCCAAAAGCTGCTTCTCTGGGCCGGGTTTCTGAGCCCTGCAGAGCTTTTGGCTACAAGGATGCAGCCTGGTGCCTTGTCCCTGCTTATCCCACCGTGGGCCCTGCTCATCGCACCACAGGGGTTTGGGTGTGAGTGTGGAGCCAAGGGTAGTCCCTCGCCAGGGACAGGGGTTCCTGGCTGGCACAGCTCCTTGGAGGAGCTGGGGTTGGGAGAGGAGCGCTGTTCTCCCTCTGTCCTCAGTGGCTGGAGGATGTTTCTCCTCCAGCTTTGTGTCCTCCTGCCGCCGGGGCAGGGAAAGGCAGGAGCACACGTCAGCACTGCCCTGGATTCACACCTTTGGTCCCTGCTCCTGGATGCTCCACAAGCTGAAACCCGCCACCACGCTGCGATTATGGTGGTGGGATTGGTGGTCCCTGCGCAGCCCTCGCTTGGGGGGACGGTGGTGAGGGCGTGCCCCCCCAGCCTGGCCTGTTCCCCCTCTCGCCCTGCGCTTGGCCTTGGGGCTGTGCTTGGGGTTCCTGGGCTCAGCTGCTGAGGCCGTGCACGCCGTCCCTGCTTCTGCCTTCCCTCGGGTTTTGGGGGGGAAACTGCCTGCATCGGGCATGGATCAAGCCAGCAGCTCCCTCCTGCTCGGTCCCGTGCCCTCCCGGACGGGTGCTTTGTAGGAAGGGGGGTGGTCAGCACCATCCCCCCTCAGCCACCCCTCTGCTCTCTTGCAGCTCACCCTCCAGAGCACCAAGTCCCGTGTGGCCTTCTTCGAGGAGCTCTAGGAAGCGACCAGCTGCTCCGCACCGCTGCTGCCTGACGGCTGGCTCCCCCGCCAGCCAGAGCCTCTCCTCCGGGCCCCGTGTGCCCCAACTGGGCCCGGGGAGCTGGGCATCCCCCTCCGGCTCCCGAAGGGCACTGCCAGCCTCTGTATGCCGATGGACTCGGGGCCCGGCTACCCACGGACTGTGTGATGTTCCCTAGCTTAGTGTCTGCTCATCCTCCCCCCATCCCTCTTTTTTTCCTTCCTTTTCCTGCCTTTTTTCTCCTTTTCCCAGCGTAGTGTTTTGGCTCAGCACTCCGGGCTTCCCCGCGGTGCTGGTGTCGGGGCTGCCAGCATGCCCCTGGGCCTTGGCAGCCGGCGAAGGGCCGTGCTGAAGGGTGTCTGTGGCAGGGATGCCGTCCGTCCCTCCGGCTGCCTTCTCCTGCGGGCAGCGGTGCCAGCCCCGGAGCGCCATTAGGAACCCAGAGCATGTTCCAGTGGAGTGCTGTAAATCAGGGGCCGTCGCGCCGGCTCCTTTCCCAGCGCCCGGCAGAGGTGGGAACAGGATTGCAGCGGCTGCAGGCACCTCGGTCCTGCTTCTTTGGGGAGAGAAGGTGGGGAGGAAGTTCTCCTCCTCATCCTCCTCATCCTCCTCTCTTTGAGGGGTAAGGAGCAGGAGAACAGCTAGTGCCAACCAAACGAGACCTTTTCTTTCCTGCACACTGTGACTTGAGGCTGGCAGGGGGCTGGAGGCTCAGGGAGGGCTGCCTGGGTCCCACACCCCCTAACACAGTGGGGGGGTGTCCCCGCCCACCTCCTGTATGTACCCCCAGATCTGTGATTCCCCAGTGCCTCGGGGCTGAGCTGGGGCAGCCTCTGTCCCCCTGTACCCAGCTCCTGCCTGGCCGTATGCGGGTGCCTTCGCCCACGGGTCCCACCCCTTGCAGGGGCTGCCCTGGCCTTTCCCTGCCTCCAGCCCAAATCCTGCCCAGGCTCTTCCCCACGAATCCAGGCAGGCTTCAGAGAAAACCTCCCTTCCAGCTCCCAGTAATGGAGATGGTGCTTCCCTGGGCAGCCCCTGCATCCTCTTGGGACCCCCAATTCCTCCCTCCCCTATCTGTACCTGCCCCAGAGTTGGCAGAGGTTCAGCCTGGGGCTCAGTGCGTTGGACATCGCGTCCCGAAGCCGTTTTATCCGGAGCCGCTCAGCCTCGCAGCGACTCTCCACGTGTGGCTGCGATTGGGGTGGCTGGGGCCAGGCACAGCCAGTTCCACCCTCCCCCCCAGCCCCCCCGGAATGCTGTGATGGGAAGAAGGACCCTTTGCTCGTTCCTTTTAATAAAAATTCAGAGCACTGAGGCCGGGGAGCCGGGACTTGCTCTTCTCTTTTTTTTTTCCTTGGGAAAAACCTCACGAAGCCCTGCGCTGCCGCAGCTCCAGGCAGGGGAGGGTTTCATGGGAAGCACGTCTGTGGCCCTGGGATCCCTCTGGCTGCTCCCCACGGGGCTGGGGTGCCTTCACCCTCCCCATCGCTCCGGGGTCACCCAGTCCCTCGGGGATCCTCCGTCCTGGCTTGCAGCAGGGTCCTGCCTGGGGTTTGGTGGGGTGCCCTCGGAGGGGGGATGTGGGGGGCTGAGCCCCGTGTTTGGCATCCCCCGGGCTCTGCTGGAGCTCAGCATGCCTGGAATAAATAAACACTACGCTGCATTGACCTCAATTTTTTAATTAATTGCGGATAAAACCCCTTTGGGGACCTGGGGATCCGCCTGAGCTGCCGGCCCCGAGCCGGGGCTGCCTGTGGGGCTTCACCAAACCATCAGCCAGTGCTGGACATGGCTGAGGCCGGGCAAGACCCAACCCAGGGGGTTGCCCCCGGGGCCCCCCACCCTGCTGTTGCTACTGCGCTGAGCGCCGGATGCGCTTGTTTGTCTGCTCACCCGCAGCAGACCCCCTGAGATGTTCCATGCGGCTCCTGGGGAGGGTTCAGCCTCAAGTGCCGGCGGGTGGGGTGGGATGGGGGGGTGCCGGTGACCCCCTTCTTGTCTTGAGCAGGGCTGGTGGGGGTAGGCTTGGGGTTTGGCAAAGAGATGCTGATGAGGGACCGAGGGAGATTTTGGGGCTGCTGGTAAGCGGAGGGTGACCCGATTTCCCGTGCGTGGGGTGGGAGCGCTGCCCACATGGTGCAGGTAACAGGGGATGGGCTGAGCCCCAGCTGGGGATTTGGTCCTGAAGCCAGACTGAAAAGGCCTTTCCCAGCTCAGGCCATGGGGACGGGGCAGTGGCACAGGGGGTGTGTTGGGGACATGCACCCTGGGACTCCCACATGTCCCCAGAACACCCACATGCCCCCANCCCAGCCTTGCACACTCACAGCCTCACACACAGCTCTGCACACCTGCCGCCTCGCACACCGGCAGCGCTGCGGACGCACGGGCCGGGGCCGGCTCCGTGCCCACACCCCTGGCTGGGCTGTTCCTCTGCCTCCAAAGGAAATTTCATTCCCAATTAATTTTTTCCCCTCTTCAGCAAAATTAAACCCGCCAGAGCCGAGGGGGTGGCAGCAGTGGCAGCAGCAGTGGTGGCAGCAGTGGCAGCAGCAGTGGTGGCAGCAGCTGTGGGCTTGAGATGACTTTGCCCAAGGAAATAAACCCAACCCCAACCCATCGAATGGTGTTTCTGTGTCAGTGTCCCAGCGTGTCCCCGCTGCCACCGGTGCCCCGGGAAGGAAGCCAAAGGGCTTTGCCGACCCAAGGCAGTGGCTGGGTGTTTTGGCAGGGCTCTCCCTGTGCTTTCACGCTGGGTGGGGGTGGCTGTGGCGCTGGCTTGGGGGGCAGTTCTTCCTCACATGAGTGTCCCTGTCCCCAAAACCCGGCTTGCAGCGGGGAGCTAGCAGCCCAGAGGCAGATGGGGAAACTGAGGCAGGGATGGGCTGCTGGTCGGGATGCCCATCCCACAGTGTGGGGGTCTGGCAAAGCCCCACCTGTAACTCATGGACTTGCACCCCCGGCTGCCCCCCTGTCCCCAGGGTGCTGCCCCCAGTGCTGGGTGCCTTGGGGTGGGGGACGAGCAGGGCTGGGGGTCGGCAGGGGCAGAAGGGGGTGCTGGCTCACTCCTGAGCAGGGGGAGTCTTGGGGGGGTCCTGCACATCTGGGCTTGTGTGGAAAGTGTGTGTGCACACTGGCACAGCTCGGCATGGCACAGCACAGGATGGCATGGCATGGCACAGCATGGGAGGGGGACACCAGGGCACCTGAGGGCTGCAGAGAGCTCAGGGGGGTGTCACCCTCTGCCCACTGGCAGCCCAGGGGTGGGAATTTGGGGTCCAGCTGATGGGGTGCCCATCCCTGCCCTCAGGCACCCTGGGAAGCTGGGGGCACCTAAGGGTGTTCTGCTCTGACGGGGTTTGGGTCTGGGTAGCAGGATGTTGATGTAAAACACAGCTCCTGGGGGGGCAAAGCCAGCTGGGGTCCCGCTCCTCAGGGACAGTGTCCTGGGGACATGGGGGCCTTGGTCCTTCCTTGGCCTGTGGCTGCCAGCCCCACACTGTCCCCATCCACCCTCATCCATCACCTCCAGTGTGGGCTGCTGGCCACACAGTGCTGCTTCTGCGTCCCTCACTGTTCCCTCTTCCCAGGACTCTCCAGGGAGAAAAGGGGGAAAAAGTGAGATGGGGAAGGGGAGGAGAGGAGAGGAGAGGAGAGGAGAGGCTCAGACTGTGGGGATGGCACACACACACAGAGACCTGGTGAGTCGGTGCATCGCCTGCTGCCCCAGCACCTTCCCTGGGACAGCCACAGCGAGGCTGGATGAGAAGCCTGATGTGTCATGGTGGTATTTAGGGATGTAACGGCTGAAGAGGAAGGACTGGCACAGCTCCAGAGCCGAACCCTCCAGCTGGTACCAGGGGTGCCCACGCAGCCCCTGGTAGGAGGGCCCCAGGGAGGAGGGAACGTATGGATGCTATGAAATGAGCACGTGGGGCTGCTCCAGCCACCACAGTTCCCCTGTGAGAGGAGCACGAGTGGCTGGATGCTGCTCGGGGCGAGGGGGGGGATGCTGGGTGAGGGGAGATGGGGTGAGGGACCATGGGGACCCTGTGGGGGGGTGCAGGAGGCTGTGGGTTGGTGCAGGATGGTGCAGCTGGCTGCAGCACCACATGGTTGGGTGCAGGAGCACGTGGTGGGAGCGGAACCTGGCAGGGTGTGGGGGCCTGGGGTGGGTCACAGGACCACATGGTTTGGTGTAGGACTGTACAACTTGGGACCAGGAGATGCTGGAGCTGCTGCCCTGAGAGCGCAGGGGCTGAGCAGCACATGGGGACATGGTCAGGGGAAGGAGATGCTGCCTTGGCCAGGATCCCACCCCTCTTCCTGCCCTTAACTCTTCCTCCCCTCGTTATCCCTTTGGGCAGCATCACCCCTCCTGGCCTCACCCAGCACCTGCTGCCACCACTGCTCAGGGTGCCGGAGGCCTGATCTGGACCAGTCCTGCTCCCATCACCTCCTCCCACCCTGCTACTGGTGTCACCTGCTGCAGTGACACTGAGCATTGTCACAGCCCAGCCAGGATGCTGCCTGCTGCCAGCCTGAGCATCCCTGTGCTGGGTACCTCCAGCCTGGGCATCCCTGTGCTGGGTACCTCCAGCCTGGGCATCCCTGTGCTGGTATCACCACCCTGGGCACTTCCAGTGCCTGTCACAGATGCACCATTCCTGTAACGTGGATCTTGCTGCAGGTGTTCCTCTCCCTGCAGCTCTCAGTGTGCCCCTTTCAGAAGCCTGGATCCCCCTGTGCTAGTTTAAGCAGGTCCTTGACTGTGGCCCCTGGGGATCACCTCGCTGCTCCATCTCTTGGCCAGAGCAAGTGGCGTCACCGCTGCCCTCAGCATCCTGGACCACATCCTCTTCCAGGGATGCTGAGAATGGGCCCATTTATATTTTTCCCAGTTTTCATACAGAAAAATGCCTCCTAAGCATTCAGAGGGGCTGTTTTCCTCCTTGCTAACCCAAATTAAAGGGGGGTTGTGTGTCTCAAAGCCTTTCCCACTCTCCTTTCCCTCCTCACTGCCTGGAGCTTTACCCAGCGTTTCCCCTGTCACGGGTGTGACTTGCTCCAAAATGCTGCATCCCGTGGGAACGGCTGCGGCCGTGCTGGGTAGCGGCTCCCAAACCCCCCTGGGGGGGTTACCGCCCCTCCCCCGGTTTAGCAGCAGGGCAAGGAGCTGGCAGGGGGCGCTGCGGCAGGGATAACCTTGGGGCTCGTGTTGCAGCCATCCCTCTCCCTCCATCAAGCCTCCGTTTAAGAAACATTTCACTAAATACCCAGCTGACAGCAGCAGCCCCGGGAGATTGATGCCTCTGGCGCCTCCGAGGGCTCGGTGCCAACGGGTGACTTTAAAATGACACAACGGCCACCCTGGGCCAGCCACGTCCCCTCCCTGTGCTCCACGTGAGTGATGTTCCATCCCCGAGGACACCGGGGCCACCCCCACCCTGGCATCCTCACCGGGGGTGAGTTATTCAGGGGCTTGTCCTGGGGGCTTTGAGGGCACCTAGGCCAGGTTTGCACCATCCTGTCCCCATCTCTGCCAGGTTTCCCCATGCCCATGAGCTTTCCCATTCCTTTGAGGCGTTCTTATTCCATCCATCCCATCCCATCCCATTCTACCTCATCCCATCCCATGCCACCCCTGTCCCATCCCCTCTCATCCCATTCCCATCCCCATCCCATCCCATCTCATCCCATTGCATTCCTATCCCCATACCCATGCCACGCCACCCCATCCCATCCCATCCCATCCCATCCCATCCCATCCACCTTCATCCCATCCCATCTCCTCCCCATCCCCATCCCATCCCAATCCCCATCTGATCCCATCCACCCTCATCACATCCCCATCCTGTCCCCATCACCATTCCCACCCCATCCCCACCAGGTTCCCTCTCTCCTCCTCAAGAACAATTGGGAACTTCAACTGAGGGACATGGCAGAGACTTGGCAGCACCAGGGGAAATGGAGCTGTTGGGACACACCAGCTCGGGGGTCTCTGCTGGGTGGGGGGCCGGCCCCTCGGCCCTGCCAGGGGAGATTGAGGCATCAGCTCAGTAAGAGATGAGGAGGAGGTTAAATTACAGATAAATCAGCACTGTGGCTGTGCCAAGGGGGCTCCAGGCCTTTCAATTCCCCCCTTCCATCCCCCCCATCCCCCTCATCTTCCTCAGAGCAGGGAAGATGTTGATGTGGGAATGGGAACTCCAGAGCTCCTGAGAGCAAACCAACCTCCACACACCAGACCTGGATCATGCTTCTCCTGATTCATTAGCGGGATCAGCTAATTAGGGTGCTGCCAGCGAGCACTGGGGGGGTACTGCCACCCTCCTGGGGGGATCGAGGGACAAGGGGAGCGGTGGCAGGGACCCGCTGGCAGGGCTGGCCCCAGCCCCAGGGACATAGAGGGAGACTTGCAAATGGCAAATAAAATCCGGGGGGGTCAGGGAGAGGAACGTTTCCAGCATCCAGCAGTGTGGGAAGAGAGAAAATCACCCAATTTAACCCCAAATCCCTGGGGTTTGGGGTCACTGCTGCCCCCACCCCATCCATCATCTTGGTGAGGGACTGAGACCCCAGGAAACTCATTGAGAGCTTCTCACCCCAAAATAATCAAGGAAGGGGACTGAGGGGAACGGGCTGCACTGGGAGGTACTGGTAGGAGTGCTGTAGGTCTCAGCCTTCATCCTGTGAGGAAGAGGGCGGTGGGGCTGAGGGCTCAGGGCCAACGCTGAGGCCACTCCACCGGTAATCCCCAATGAACAAACTCAAACCCTAATCATGACTTCACCTGCAATCAGGCCCTTGTTTAATCCTCATTTACCCCCCACCCCCAGGCCCTCACACCCTCCATCCCTGGGGACCATGCGTCCAGCGCCGGGCCGGGCCCTCTGCCTCCTGCATCCGTGGGGAAGATGCTCCCACAGGTCCCTGTGGCTGCACAGTGCCCGGATCTCCTGGGATCTGTGGGGAAAAGCCCAGAAATCTGCAGCATTATCCCTGCCAGGGGCTGGGAGGAGAGAAATTAATGAGCTTCCACCCCGGAATATCTGGTGGGCAAACAGGGAATTAATTGGGAGGGTGACTTCGTTAACGCCAGGCAGCAATTTGATCTGCTAAGAGAAGAGGCGGGGGGTTGGAATTAGGCTACTTGGCCTTTTTGGGCTTCTTCCTCCCCAAGAGCCCCTTGGCATTCCCAGCAACTTCCCACGCCGTGAGCTCAACCCCAGTATCAGCCACCGGAGATTCCTGGCGGGGCGCAGGGCTGTGCAACCCAACGCTGCCCTGAGCCCCTGTGGGGTTTCCTCAGAGCTGGAAAATGCCACCACTGATCCGTGACATCCCAAGAAGGAGGATCCTGCCCTGGGAGCAGCGGGTGGGCCATTCCCTGGGGTTCCCCAGCGCGGCCGCCCTGGCTCTTCCCATGTCGGAGATGGAAATTTTTCCCAGCTAAAAGATGGCTTAGAGGAGACCCCAGCTGGTTAAAGCCAGCGGCGTCTGCACGGGCAGCCGGGAAGGGCAGGGAAGGCTTTTGGGGGCCCGGGTGCAGAGTCCCGCTGGAGGTGGGAGGTTTGGGGCAGGGGCAGGTGGGAGCTGAGTGTCCCCCCAAAAATCCCCGGCAGTGTCGAACCCAGTGAGGCGCTGGCTGAGGCTGAGCGCATGGCCAGGGTGGCTGTGGGATGTGGGGGGGGGTTTCATGGTGGGGTTGGAGTGGCAGAAACCCCACTCCGAGATTTTGGGGGTTCTTGTACCAGTCCCAACATGAGAAGCACGTCTGGAGCCTGTCCTGCTGTGCCTCAGT
>VZTU01017481.1:616124-702180 GCA_013400835.1 Zapornia atra | reverse complement strand
TGGTAACTGCGGTTTCCCTCAAGTGTGAAGTTACAGGTCCAGCCATGGTTACTTTGTGGGAAAGAACGGTTCAGAATGCCAATTCAGAGGCATTTTTGCCAATCAAATGCTATGACAACTTGCAGTTTTATTTTCTTTCCAAAATATGTTTTGGTGTGCTGTACTGGACCATTCCATCACAAAACAAACTCTATGGCTAATTACTTGCATTTACCCCTTTTCCTTGCATGTTGTGGTAGCCGCTTACACAAATCCAGACTAAACTTTTGTTTTCATAGCTCAGAGAGCTGTGTTAACATGACACCAATCTAGTGTCATCAACTGCCTGAGGGAAAAGAACCCACAAGTTAGGCCAAACATGCTGGTTGATTGACTGATGGCAATAAAACCCTCGTATGCAGCTACCACAAATTTCAGATGGTTTGGCGAGGTCCTCTCAGCTGTATTGTCTCACATTTCCCTCCAACTGTTTGAGAGTAGACAATTCAGTGAATGCCGGGTCAAATGTGTCTTCTGTGGAGAGTTGTGCTCCCCTCCCCATGGCTCCATGTTTTGTTTTGCCACACAAGAACAAACAGCCCAGACATTTGAAAACGGGGTCATCATCATTGCAGGAGGGCATGGGAATACAGAATGGCAAATTAAGTCATAGCTTCTTAATAATCTTTCTCCTTCATAAGTCCTAATGCTTTTTTTTTCCTAAATTAAGCTATAAAGTCTCAGGGCAAGAGAGTATGTCTTCCTGGCAGCCTGGATAGCATCTAGAATAATGAAGCTTCCTTCCTTCTTATGGCCTCTAGGCATCACTGCAATATAAATTATGAATAAAATTATTCCGGTTCATGGTCACAGCATATAGACAGATTCATTCATGTAAATGTGGAACACAATAATTAATTACTTTTTAAAAAAGAATTAGCAATATGTACTCCCAAACATGTAAACCACAGGGAGGATGCCTGAAAATGGAAGGCATTTGCTCATAAATAGGATAAGGAGAAGTTTTCAAAGCTAGTCTGCTTGAATGCATTTAGCTCACATTTCCTAAAGAATTTGGAACCCTAAAGGTGCCAGCATCTCACCCCAGGGTGGTGCTATCATGCCCTGGAAGGAGGCAGCCTCGCTGAAAGGCCAGCTGCAGGGCTGGAAGCTGAGAGTTGTGGTTCCTCTCTCCATTGACAATGTGTTAAAATAGTCCATCAACTTATCACACCCCCTCCTGCATCTCATTTCTGCTCATTTGTAAACAAGGTGCAGCTTTGCTCACTTTCAGAAAGTGCTTTAGGATCAGTGAATGATAAAAAGTGACTATTTTCATTCTGGGGTGAGGCTGGAGTTCACTGTCCAAGGTCTTACTATTTCTGCTGACCTTCCCTGCAGATACGCTAAATTGTGAGTTACTGCTAACTGTGATAAGGCTTCTCTGGTGTGAACAAATATTCATTAGGAACTTAACTGAAGCAATTGCTTCAGTTTAAATAGCTTAAAAGTGATCCACTGAATGCAGATTAGGCTTCAGATCCTGTAGTATGGTTCGTATAGATGCTGAAGACACAAAGCTTACATTCTGAAGTCCCCAATATGTTCATTCTTCCTCCCTTGCTGCGGAAAGTCTCTCCAACTTGAAAACTACTGGTTATAGCACCTTGGTTTTCTTAGCATGTGTACAGTCCTCAGGATGAGCTAGGCCTTTGTGCAAAAAAATTCCTATCATTGCAGAAAACTTGCATTGCAGGCATACAAACTGAATGTGTGTATAGAGCTAGGGAATTAGGGATTGCCATCATGGGAGCATTTAGTAGAATGACAGGTCAGGGAAGTTCTAAACTTCTAACTTCATTAAATGCATTTGTTAATAACACCCTTTGCGCTCATATTTAATTCCCACACATCATTCAACATTGTCACTGTTGGTCTTTAACAGTCATATTGTGAGTACACAGTGCTGAGGAGATGGCACGTCACAGCTGGCATGGATGGATGTGGTCTTTGGTGGTCTCTAGTTGCTGTGGTTGTGTGATCAGGCTTGAGAGCTTATTGATGAGAGAGGCCAGAGCTGAAGTGGCCTTTTTTCTCTGATTTTTTTCCTTGCTTTTTCCTGATGGGTTTATGGCATTTCTGCTCTCTAAAAGGAGGAACTCATATGCACCAAGTATCAGTTATCTTTGTTTTGACAGGATGTCCTGACTACTTGCAATCCCTTCTGTGTGTCTTACCATCTGTCTGAGAACTTTTATTACTTGGATGCCTTCTACCTGTATGGACGCCTATTTTTGTAGTCATTTTGCTCACTTACCTATGCAAAGTGCTTACACATTACATCTTGCTGCACATTGAGTGTTACAAACCACTAAGATTCTGTTGTTAACTACACCATTCTTGTACATATTTGGGTTGAAGACAGATTAATATTAATTATATTCTGATTAATACATTTATTTCTTGGTGTCACGGACCTCTGTTTTGCTACACCTGCATATTTGCAATGTTGTCCACCTTTCTGACCTGTCTTTCCATGGCACAGCAGGCTTGGAGCCTTTACTCTCTTATTGTCTGAACTCTGGTGGCTGCCCTGCATAGTGACCTTGTAAAGCAGATGGATATTTTGTCAGCCTTTCCATGGCTGTTTCTGCAGATATTGAATCTGCAATAGCCTGCTGGGGAAGAAAAAGGAACTGTATTCAATGACTAATAAGACTCTTCATAACTCTACCTCAAGGACACAGAAACCTTTCTCTCTCTAGGGAAAGCAATTCTGCCAAAGATAAGGTCGAGGAGTGGGCCACATCTCTGGCAATATGATGTTGTGTCATTTGTAAAAATGATGCGTGGATTAACTGGTCAGTTTGTTGCTTCCTCTTTGAACTCACCCTGTCACTTTCATCTGGGAAGCTGCATTCCTCAGTGGATAGAAGGTTTGAAGAATGTGAATGAGATCCTCCTAGACTTTGTCCCCAGCTCTGCTGCGATCTTCCCTTGTGACCCTGAACAAACCACTGTGGGTGTTATTAAAATGCTGGAATAACAGTCAGCCAGGAAAAAAATGTGTTTTGTATAAAACATAATTTTATCTTGGTGTGGTTGGCGTTCCTTGAGATAATTACAGGGAAAGTCATTGATTCTGAGGGAATGCAGCTATCCCAATGCTCAGGAAGATGTGTCTCTGGACTGGCCTTATGTCTAATGTTCTCTGCTCCTTTGCAGCCCTCCTGGGCAGGACCATACCTCAGGTGGCCTAGGGATGTGAAAAAGTATGTGTTGCTTATGCTAGCCCTTTGTTCTAACAACAGATGAGTCCAGTTGAATCCCAGGAAGCCCTTGACCCACGCTTACTCTTAGCTTGCTTATACCCTCAGCTTACTCACAAAGGGGCAAATCTGATACCTGTTTTATAACAAATGCTCAGGGAAATAAGGCAGCTGCTGTTTATGTCAGTGTAATCATTCTCCGAGGTTGTGCTGGATAATGAGATGACTGAAATGTTAACTAAGTTTTTTCTAGTGTCCTCATACTTCCTAACTGATGAGGTGTTTTATCATCACCTGGATGAGTTAGGCAAGCATTCCGAGCCCAAGCTTTCCCACTTAGGTTCTTGGACATTCAGGAAAGTACCTTGGAACAGGAGCTTGCAAGTAACTGATGGAGCCAAAAGCAGCATGGGTACTTGCTTACAAGTAAGGAAAACAAAGTGACAATGTCTGCCTTTGGAGCACACAGTCATGGTTCATGTGGAGAACCTGGGCAAATCTAACCATGAGAGCAAGGTTGGATTTTTTTTGGTATTTTTTAATTTAACAATGCATCATCCTATGCATTTCACAAAGTGGTACACCACCACCTCCTGGCCCCAATGATACACTCCTGAGTTGGCCCTGTTATTTGGGCCTCACCTTATGGCCCTATTGCCGTTTATTGAACTAGCCATTTAATTACTTAAATATTAAAAACATTCAATTAACTTTCCTTGAATCTATCTGGCACTAAGAAAGGAAAAATTCCAGGGTTTAAAATATATGACTTGGCATGATTAAATGGTGAAATGAATAATGCTTTAATGAGTGATTTGTAATTATTTAATAATTAAAGAGCTCTTATGAATATTCTTGAACACCCTGTGGAAAATCTAAATGGTATGCTGATTTCATCAAGCATTCAAATATAATCAGGATTTATTTTTACAGCATCATTTTAAACATAGTCTACAAAAACATTGTCACAATAATGCCCACAGAACAGAAAAGCTACAATAGCTCTGTTTTTAGCATAAGATCCTGATTTTTCCATGCAGAAGATTTTTCTGCACTAATGGATTGCAGCTGAACTTTATTCCACATCCCAGAGCAGCCAGTCAGGTTTCATCAGTGGTTCAGCAATAGGTTAAGGGTGCATCAGTTGTGGTTTGTAAATGCAGATGAATGGTAGCCTCTTGTGGGAGGGAGAGCTATCCCATTCACCCTTGCCTGGAAACAAAGGAAAAGAGAGATCACAGAGGAAAACAAGAAGATGTGAAAAGGCAACTGTTTCACTCCTGACATGAAATCATTCAATCTCAGCTCAGACTCTGGAAATCCAATTTTCTTTTAATTTGTGTTCCCATAGTACATATGTTGCAGCTATGGGCAACATTTTAATAAGATGATGTTTTCTCCAGCTAATCCTGGAAATACTCATCCCACAGAGATGGCAGAGGTTCAAGATCAAGGTAAACTGTATGAATCATGAATCTTACCTCTAATATACAGGGTCAGGCAAATTTTTATGTTAAACAGTCCGTTAACTAGTCCTCCAACAGCTCTGAAAAGGGATAACAGAGGCTTCTGGATAAAGGTTGTCAGAGATCCATCAGTCCAATTTAAAAATGACCCCTGCAGGCAAAAAAAAAACCCCAAAACCAAAAACCTCCAGAAGCTTAACAGAACCCGCAGGTTGCTATTAAATTCTCAAAGCAGTTTGGTAAGCTTATATTTGCTGGGATGGAAGAAAGACTGAATGGAATCTCTCTTCCACATGGATGTCGATATGGTTATTGCTTGTGGGGATATCATTGTCCTGTAAAGCTGCATGAATAATTCATTTTTAATTCCATATTAGATTAATTTCACCTCATCCCCTCTTCATGAATTGTCCTCAAATAAATTGTAATTTTCTTGAATATATTTGTTATTCAGAATAGACTATAGCACTCATGAGTAATTCATTGCAGGTAGGTGACATTCAGAATTTGAGACATTCAGGATGGACACAGGTCATTGTTGTGCCCTGTTATATGGGTAAAACTTAAAGAATCAAGTTTCTCCTTCTAGCATGCATTGCAAGGATGAAATTCACTTGCTTTTACTATTCTACAATGCTAATTCTAAGTTCACAGAGTTTCAGCAAAACTCTGGTGGATTCATTGGCTGAAATATTTGGAAGTAGGAAGATACATGTGGTGGTTTGACCCTGGCTGGAAGCCAGACACCCTCCAAAGCCGCTCTATCACTCCCCTTTTCAGCTGGACAGGGGAGAAAATGTATATTGAGAGACTTAGGAGTTGAGATAAAGACAGGGAGAGATCAATTAGCATCATGGGAAAAGCAGACTCAATGTGGACTGAAAAGAAAGAAGGATCTAATTTATTGCACTACACACACACACACACACAAATACACACGCAGAGTGAAACCAGAGTCAGATAATGAGAAGTAAAGCCAGATCTTAAAACGCCTCCCCCCAGCAGTTCTTCAGAGATTTAACTTTATTCATGATTTTTCTCCCTTTCTCTCCCTTCTCCCACCCATGAAAGACAGTCCTCCACGAACTTCCCCAATATGAGTCCTTTGCCATGGTGCTTCACCAACTGCCCCAGTGTGCATCACTTCTACGGGGTGCAATCTCTCAGGCCCAGGCTGCTCCAGCCTTGTCCCCCGCAGAGTCACAAGTCCTCCCAGAAAACCTGCTCTGGTATGGGCTCCTCTGTCCATGGGCTGCAAGTCCTGCCATGAACTTGCTCCGACGTGGGTCGCAGTGTCTTCCATATGTCTCCACCCACTCCAATGTGGGGCCTCCCCACATGTTGCAGGTGGGATCTCTGCTCCCCATCATCATCCATGGGCTGCAGGGAGACACCTGCTCCACCATGATCTTCTCCATGGGCATCTTTCTCTCTGATGTCTGGAATGCCTCCTCCCCCTTCTTCACTGACCTTGGTGTCTGTACAGTTTCTTACATCTTCTCACTCCCTTCTCTGGTGGCAAAAAGCAGCTGCTTGCATTTTTTTCCTCCTAAATGTGATTCCCAGAGGTGCTATGTCCATCGCTGATTGACTCAGCCTTGGTCAGCGGTGGGTCCTGCCTTGAGGCCAGCAGGTATTTACTCTGACAGGCCTAGGGAAAGCTTCTAGCTGCTCCTCTCAGAAACCACTCCTGCAGCCCCCCCTCCAGTGCCAGAACCTTGCCGTGCAAAACTACAACAATGCACCAGATTAATTCATTAAAATAAATTATGAAAATATGAATGTAAGCTTTTTATAACACCATATATAGCCTAGTCACCTAACATTCTGCTAAGCAGAGGTTGAACCAAGAACTTATTATCCACCACCCAGCTGCTCCCCTGAGATTTGTACCTCAACTTTCCATCTTTAGATGATATAACTTGAATATGATGTTCGTCAGAGTTTATCAATCATGTCAATCTTTTTTTTCCCCTAAAGCTCCCATCATCCCCCATGACCAACCTGTAAAACCATTGAGAAAGGAAAAATATGACTTTTTGGTAAATCTGTAATTTTACTGAGACTGTAAGAAAACTATTCACTTGAAAACAAAAGCATTTTTTATAGTAGAAAATTTTTATCAGTTGAGTTATAAAGTTATTTCAACTGATGTTTCTTTTATTTCTGGTCATGTAACCCTTACTTTTGGTAAGTACCCCCTGCCGAGAACAGGGTTTATTCCAACCCTGAGCAAGTTTACAAAGGAATTCATTCTCACCTGCAGTGGTATTGGTGGTTAGGTGACTTCCTTCAGTCCACTGGGTTTTCTACACATTAGAGAGGGTTAATCACAGGAGATGTGCAATGGCTAGAGCTTTATGAATAAGAGATAAGCAAAGAAAAATGTGGAAAACTGATAGGGAATTGGAAAGGGACAGCGCCATAAATGAAAGTCCAAGAAGGGGAAATCCAATAGAGGTGCAAATGTGACATGACAGGGAAATCCATGGAACACTTGTAGTTTCAAAGGGAGGGAAATCACAGTTGGAAAAAGAGAAGAACAGAGAGAATGCTAAAAAAACCCAAAACAAAAACCTGAACAGTGGGATCCAAGCAGCTAGTCTGTGATTGTAAGTTGGGCCTGTAGTGTACATGGTTACATGGGGGTTCTGTACAGCCAGTAGAGAACAGGAGCTATCTCCAGACTGTCGTACATCCAATATAAGGACGGCATTGAGGGGAGGTAGGATGAAGTGGCTGTCACTGGAGCCCCTACTGAACAGCACAGCCTAGGTCCCTCCACCTTTTTGACAGCTAAAGCCAGACAAAATGAGCCTTACAGGGAAAAGTATAAGAAGACAGGTAAGCAGAACTGGAGAGATTAGAACTTGTCCAAAAGGAAACTACCTACAGTAATGCTTTCTTGGGTCCCCAGCTGGCTTGGGAATGGAATATACAGGGACAGGTCTCCACTCTGAGCCTCTTCAAACAGACTGGGTCCTCAAGAGTTTATCTTTCATTTGGCAGAGATGCACATTCACCTGCACCTTGAAGCAAGAGCCTGGTGTTTAAGATCAGGGGAAAATTCTTCTCTTCACGATCCTGAGACATTTAAATTTCATGCACTGTTGTAGACATGGCTCAAGAGGAATACAGCACCCTAAGGCAGATATTTATGGAAGCATTAGTGTTTGGCTTCTGAAAGGTAGACCACTTACTTTTGTTAAGTTGATAAGAGGTTCATTATTCACAAGGGGGTTGATAAATCACAGAGAAAGGTGCAGCCTGGGAGACATCATGCTACATGTCATGTGGGAAGCAGGAGAAACCTCTCAACTATAGCCCTTTGGTTTTGTGTTCTGTTACAGTCAAGGATTTCCATGAACTTCCTTGACTTCTCTTCACTCATGTGGTCTTATTTTGACATACAAGGAAATTTGACCTCATGCTCAAAACCCTTGACATAATAAGGGAGGCAGTATGACATGAGGAAGGAATAAAAGCTCCAGAAGGTTCAAGTTCCAAACAGGACTCGGTTCATTGTTACTTGAACATGTCCTATGGCAAGGAAGAGTGCAACTAACCTCACCAGCAGCATTGAGATGAGTACCAGGTAGTTTTGGTAAACACTGATAGACAAGGGAAGAAACAGAAGAAGAGGAAAAAAGAGTCAGGTACAAGAAAGACAACTGTGGGAAGTAGAGAAGAAATGATGAATACACCAGCTCAAGTCCATGTTATTCTCTTTTGAGTAAGTTACAGCAACCTCTGTAAGTAATATAGGCTTTCCAGATTTTGACAGGTCAGTTTTGCAAATAAATCCTGGTGAGATGTGATAGGAATTACACTACGTGAGGGATTAAGTCTGCCAAAGATTCGGGGCAAGAACGAGACACTGCAAAGTTTGACTGTGGAGTTCTCAACACCAGAAACAGAATAAAGACAAAAGGAAAATCTCTCTCATCTTTTCAGAAGATAGAGTATTATCTCCCTATTATCTCTTCTGATTTAACTAAGCTGAGCTCAGCATTCCTCAGGAACATTCAGTAAAGTAAAACTACAAAATGAAGGGCAAATTCTCACTTTTTTCTTAAAAAAAAAAGAAAAAAAAAAGTTAAAATGTGTGAAGCATCAGCATATGAAGAACACTAATTTAGGAGTCAGATGCCATTTAGGTTATAAGCAGAATTAGTTTGTGGCTGTCATTACAGGGTCCAGTGGGTGCAGCTGTGCTTCAGCAATCCATTTCAATGCATGGCGCAATGCATCACAGTTTGCGGATTCTGCTTTGGATCTGCCCCCTGGAGAGACTCCAGGAGGTTCAGCAGGCCAGCCCTGAAAGGTGTGCAGGCCTTTGTGTATTCCCAAGACTCGGCAGCAAGTGGTTTGGCAGGCCTGAAACGTAGTGTATTAGTTTGTCATTCCTGGGAAGGGCCTGTCTCTGCAACAGCAATAGGGGTTTCAGACTGGTGCATCATGTTGCTTTAGAGAAGGAGAACAAAACAGATCTGTCAGACCTGAATTAAGATGGATTTTTTGTTGAAAGTTCTTGGAATTGATTTCTTTCCAGTTTCCTTCTTGGTAAGTAGTCAGCACAGTTGGGTTCAACTTAGAAAATATCATTGATTTCTCTCCCCAAACCACAGATGATTCAGCTTGTAATTTCCTCTACAATTATAGAGCAGGTCTCCTTAGAAACTGCTTGTATCCATTCAAAGTTTCGTCTTGTGGAAACCACATTTCCCCTCTCTTTGGCCAGATGTGCTTGGCACGAGTCCAGGCAAAAAAGGAGGAGGAAGGTACGATAAATATTCTCCTGCTCCCATTCTCTTTTTTGCTTTCTGAAATGATATTCACAGAATTACAGTTTCAGCTTTCTCTGAGTGCCTTGGTATCTCATACCATCCTAGGTGGTGGGGTCAGCTATAGGGTTGTTCTTGGTTCTGTAACAGAAATGACCAGCATGTTGCATAGCATTTCTTTTCTAAGATAAGACAGGATGCAACACAAAGGTCATGGCTTCTCTACCCTGATACCGTGTCATACCACCAAAGACTAGGCAAGCCAAGTTGATTGCACAATTGGCTTTGCCTTGGCTGGCTGTCATATGTTTCTCCTCATATACAACTACAACAACACATAGGGGAAGTCTCCACCCAGTCTTGGCATCCCCTGTGACCCTTAAAGCAACCCATTCTGATGCAGGGAGTCCCTATCATGGAGTTACTTGGCTTCTGCGTTTGGGAGAAAGGCTCAGATAAACCACAGAATCTAGTTTGAACAGATTAAATCATAGGACCTAATGACAGTTTGCAGAGCTTTGCAAGAGGGAAGCTTGTGCTGGGGCAAGGTCACATGCAGTGTCTCTAACCTCTACTCTCTCCTCAGTACTTTTCTGAAAAGGTCAAGATAACATTGCATTCATTTTACATTTATAAAAAAAACCCAACTCTTAGATCTTCTGCCTTAGTAACTGCAAAGTGGGTCTGTGCTGGCAACAGAGGCCAAAACAATCCAAGTTTGCCCGTATTTTGATCTTCACTGTGCCACAAAAAACCCCCCAGAGTGATTTCATTTCAATCACAGGAGAGGCTGTGGATTGACACTTGTGTAAAAAATGTTGCAACCATATGTGGAAAATTTACATCCATACCAGTAAAGAGATAAAGAAGGCATAAGGAATAGATGCAAACAGAAGTGATATCTCCATAGGTCAGAAAGTTGTAGGTATGTATAGATGTGTTTCTATATACAGTATACACTTATGGATGTGTATGTATAAATGTATAGATACATATGTATGTGCACATATATACACTCACACGTATGCATAGCTATGAAGAGGTATTAAAATATGCAAAGAATATTACTAAATATTACTAATAAACTGAGAGGGATCTAAGAAAAGATAGGGTAAAAAAGAGATAGATACAATTTCTATGGATGTGTGCTCTCCCCTTTTATTCCTTCCTCCTTTTCTGTGCAGGGAGAGAAATATTTGTCTTTGAAGTATTTATATTATGCTAGCTTTTGCCAACATGGTTCTTTGTTCTGGAAAATGAAACTGCTCCCAGTACTAAACCTGAAAGCTTTTGTTGTATGAGTGCTTTTCCTCAGAGGTGGATAGGATCTGGTCTTCCCAATACCTTTGTGTAGATTGCTTTGAGTGCCTTTGTGTATCAGGCTCTTAATCTGAACAACTCATTGAAAAATCACATGGGTCCAGAGGGCAGACTCCTGTCTCAGATTGGGAGGCAGTATGGTACACAACCATCACCATTTCAGTCAGCGCTGTAAAGCTGTTTTCTGAGGCAAGATAGAGGCTAGATGCACATTTATGAGATTTCATTTATGGTTTTTTCTCTTGTTTACTGTGGTGTGGATGGGTGCCTGCTCATCCCTGCGTCAGCTGGAAGGCAACACCTAGCAGAGACTGTGCATAAACTGTCCTCTGGGGAGAGAATTTTCACATAATGCCAATATTGAGGTTTGCTGGTAAAATGTTATGGAACAGAGCTGAGAAGCTTTTCAAGCTCTATTAAATTTACATAGGCTGCTACCCATTTCTTAAATCCTGTTCAAACATCCTCTGTACAACAAATAATTTCCACAGTCCCTTAAAAAAGCACTGATGTATAGTGCACGTTTGCACTGATGCACTTATTTAAAATGCAAATATTTACTAAAGGGGCTCAAATGACCTCTATTTTTCCTCTAACAAATACAGGATACAAATACACCACCAGACCGAGAGAAATCTGCTCCTTAAACTTACTCTTGACTCTTAATTGGAGGTGGGTATGTTTTTAGTGAGGACATACTTTTTACAGACACCACTAACTGGAATCAAGGGCTTGTCTAAGATGAGCAGTGTGGGTGGTTTTCAAGACCTTGTTCAACAATCACCAAAGTCTAAGTGTCCAGCAGCTTTTTGGAATTCCACACTGGGACATGTCCCCAAGCATGGTGAATATCTCTTACAGACAGTGCTGGAGACTGTGATCAAAAATCACACCAGGAAACTCCTTCTAGGAGAATCACAGAATCACAAGGTTGGAAAAGACCTTTGAAGATGATCAAGTCCAAACAATCCCATCCTAAGCTAAACCATATCCCTAAGTACCTCATCTACCCTTTTTTCGAACACATCCAGGGAAGTTGACTCAACCCCCTCCCTGGGCAGCCTGTTCCAGGCCCTGACGACTCTTTCAGTAAAAATTTTTTCCTAACATCTCATCTGACCCTGCCCTGGCACAGCTTTGTGCCATTTCCCCTTGTCCTGTCACCTGTCACCTGGCTGAAGAGAACATCACCCCACCTCTCTACAACCTCCCTTCAGGTAGTTGTAGGTGGTGAGAAGGTCTCCCCTCAGCCTCCTCTTCTCCAAGCTAAACATCCCCAGCTCCTGAGCCATTCCTCATAGGATTTGCCCTCCAGCCCCTTCCCCAGTCTGGTTGCCCCTCTCTGGACTTGCTCGAGGACCTCAATGTCCTTCTTATGGTGAGGAGCCCAGAACTGGACACAGTACTTGAGGTGTGGCATCACCAGTGCTGAGTACAGGGGCACAATCACTTCCCTAGACCTACTGGCCACACTGGTTTTGATACAAGCCAGGATGTCATTGGCTCCTTGATGTACTGTCTGCAAAACTGCACTCCATTTCAGAAAGATGGTTTGTCTTTCAAGCAATACAATGCAAGATGTGTCCTCTGTTTTTTTGCAGAGAGCAGCAGTGGATGAGGTTTGTTGTGTTAATTCTGCAGCACAAGGGGAAATAAGTGGCCGGTTTCCTACCCAACTCTTCAGCCTCACCATAAAATATTTGTAGAGGATGTCATTTCTGAGTATTTGCCATTTGCAAAACAGCAGTCTCTTCACTGCAGCTAGATGCATAATTCCTACAGGTGCTGATACATTCCATGGCCTCTTTTTGTTATGTTTATGAATAATCTGTGAATTAACCATGATGATCCCAAATGCATTCATTACCTGGTACTACTCACTGCATATTTTTGACAAATAATCCTTGCCTTGTTGGCTCTTTGTGAACAGCAGTAGTCCAAATATTCATGCAGATGCATAAGCCATGTTGTATGCATCTTTCTCCTGAATTAGTTCTCAGCAGTATGGTTTCATAATGTGAATTAAAATTTTTATTTCTATGAATGTCCTGCAAGACTTACTGTAAAGTTACAGCCTCACACATTTGCTGCTATATTTTTGGTAAAAGGATACATAGTTACAGGGGTTCAGAGATTACATCTAAAAATATGCTTTTTAGATTTTCAGTATTTTCAATCATAGAATCACAGACTGGTTTGGGTTGGAAGGGATCTCAAAGATCATGTAGTTCCAACCCCCCTATAGTAAGCAGGGACACACCCTCACTAGACCAGGTTGCCCAAAGCTCCATCCAACCTGGCCTTGAACACTTCCAGGGAGGGGGCAGCCACAGCTTCTCCGGGCAACCTGTGCCAGGACCTTACCACCCACATAGGGAATAATTTCTTCCTAATATCTAATCAAAATCTACCCTCTTTCAGTATGAAGCCATTACCCCTTGTCCTATCACTACATGCCCTTACAGTCGCTCTCCATCTTTCCCGTAGGCCCCTTCAAGTACTGGAAGGTTGCAATAAGGTCACCCAAGGTCACCTTCTCTTCTCCAGGTTAAACAAATCTGACTCTTAGCCTATCTTCATAGGCAAGGTACTCCAGCCCTCTGACACCTTCGTGGCCCTCTNAGACCAGGTTGCCCAAAGCTCCATCCAACCTGGCCTTGAACACTTCCAGGGAGGGGGCAGCCACAGCTTCTCCGGGCAACCTGTGCCAGGACCTTACCACCCACATAGGGAATAATTTCTTCCTAATATCTAATCAAAATCTACCCTCTTTCAGTATGAAGCCATTACCCCTTGTCCTATCACTACATGCCCTTACAGTCGCTCTCCATCTTTCCCGTAGGCCCCTTCAAGTACTGGAAGGTTGCAATAAGGTCACCCAAGGTCACCTTCTCTTCTCCAGGTTAAACAAATCTGACTCTTAGCCTATCTTCATAGGCAAGGTACTCCAGCCCTCTGACACCTTCGTGGCCCTCTTCTAGACTCTCTCCAATTGGGGAGAGAGTTAGACACAGTACTAGAGCTAGACACTCCAGGTGGGGTCTTGTGAGAGTGGAGTGGAATACTGGAATCATCTCCCTTGACTTGCTGGTCATGCTGGTTTTGATGCAGCTCAGGATACTCTTGGCTTTCTGGGCGGTGAGTGTACATTACTGACTCATGTTGAGATTCTCACTCAGCAACACCCCCAAGTCCTTCTCCTCAGGGTTGCTCTCAATCCATTCTCTGCCCAGCCTGTAGCTGTGCTTAGGAATACACTGACCCATGTGCAGTACCTTGCACTTGGCCATGTTGAACTTCATGCAGTTCGTATGGAGACATCTCTCAGGCCTGTCAGGATCCCTCTGGATGGCATCCTTTCCCTCCAGCAGGTCGAATGCACCAGAGAGTTCGCTGGTGTTCTCAGCAAACTTGCTGAGGTTTCATTTGATCTAACTGTCCATCTTGTCAACAAAGATGTTAAACAGCACCATTCCAATACCATCCCCTGAAGAAGACCGTTTCATATTTCCACTTGGACATCAAGCTGTTAACAGTTACTCAGTAGTGCAAACATCCAACCAATTCTTTATCCCTTGAGTGGTCCATCCATCAAATCCATGTCTTTCCAATTTAGAGATGTCATGTTGGACAGTGTCAAATACTTTGCACAACTCCAGGTAGATGGCATCTGTTGCTCTTCTCTTATTCACCAACACTATGACCCCATCATATAATGCCACCAGATTTGTGAGCCATACCTTGCCCTTAGTGAAGCCATGTTGGCTATCACAAATAACCTTCTCATTTTCTACGTGCCTGAGCATAGTCTCCAGGAGGATCTACTCCATGCTCTTGCTAGGCACAGAGATGAGACTGACTAGCCTGTAGTTTCCCAGGTCACCCTTTTTTCTCTTTTTAAAAATGGGGGTTATGTTTTCCCTCTTCCAGTCAGTAGGGACTTCAGCAGACTGCGACAACTTCTCTAGTATGATGGAGGGTGTCTTAGCCATTTCATTACCAGTTTCCTCAGGACAAATGGATGCACCTTATCAGGTCACACGGTTGTGTGCACCTTCAGGTTTCTTAGATGGTCTCAAACTTGATCTTCTCCTACAGTGGGTGATTTTTCATTTTCCCAGTCCTTGCCTTCCCGTCTTGCCTTCTGTAACTTGGGTGGTGTGGCTAGAGCACTTGCTGCTGAAGATTGAAGAAAGAAATTAATTGACTACCTCAGCCTTCTTGCTGTCCCAGGTAACCAAGTCTCCTATATACCTCCAAAGAGGTCTCACTTTTTCCCTAGTCTTCCTTGTATCACTGACATAGAAGTTTTTCTTCTTTTATTAACAGACTTCACATCCCACAACCCCCTGATGAAGTCAGTGGGACACTGTAATTCTATTTCATTAGGACTTAAATTAAACGTTCCACCTCTGCCTTATTAGCACAGCTGAAACTGGCTTGTTTGAATCACAAAATATTTTCATAAGGTTTTGCTGGGTCTGTTCTTTCTGACCTCATGAAGATACCTGTTTTCTGTCTGGTTCTTGTAGCATGGACATGTTCTGCTTCCCAAAACCTCTGCTTCGTGTTAGGATTCATGATGCTACTCATTTGCACTGCAGCTCTCAGCAGCCTTATATGTCCACGCAGAGATGGTTTTCGAAGGCTGGACAAGGGTTTCATGGGGAGAATCAGAGCAGTCAGATGCATTGCAAAACAGCAAAGATGTGGTCATCCAAAAGAAACAGCAGTGCTATGGTTGAGGTTGTGCAAAACCGCTTAGATCAGTTCCCAGAGCTCTCTGTCACACTTTATGTCTCCTCTTCCTCTACCCTGCGTTGCTAGGATATTTGTCAACAGAATGGAAATGATACTGTTCCTGTGGAGAAATAGAATTTAATATTAACACTATCTCCTGTGGAAAAGCAAGAGTGAGTCAGGGCTGAATAGAGTTTGTTTTATATATGAAGTCTTTCACTCTGTGAGGTAACGCAAAGCACTGTGCTGTGAATTTAATCCTACCAGCTTGGGTGACTGTGTAGACAAACAGCAGGCTTCATGCATTAAGCAGCAACGTGCGCTGCTGTAGCCATTAAGAGCAGTTTCGCTAACAAAGAAATAAGGAAGAAATGCTCATCAGAGTCTTTCTCAGTAGGCAGCATTTTATAAGTGCCATGAGATGCTTTGAATACACACTGGGCTGAAATCAGGTAGGATCACCTCACTTTAAATGGACTCTGCTTTGCCTCAGTCTTTCCAGCCTTCTTTGGCTTCCCCTTTCTTGATATGCCTCCTTGATATGAACATGTTCTGCTCTCTTCAGCAGTGACTCTTATGTCCACGCTGCCCTTATATCCAAACAAAATAATACAGTACAATTTAAAATGTCAGGATTCAGTGATATAAAGCTCAAAATGAGCTGACTGTTTAAGTAAGAAATTTTTCTTTCAGTGACCTTTCTATCATGTCTCATTGTATTTGTCCTCTGCCCTGCCATATCCTGGTAATATGTCCTACCAGATGCTGTTATAAGCATCTGGTGCCTTCCCACACTTTAATTTCCTGTGGCGAAGGAGGTTAGTTGCTGAAGTAACTCTATGCAGCTCTGCATGCTAGTGTACAGGTATCACCACCTGGTCAAACAATCCTGGCAAAGAAGAGGCCACGATTACTTCTATTTTTCTCTTAGATGCTGCTTTCCCTGTTTGTGGCCAGTCATGGACAGATATAAGAGGAGGGAGGAGAGAAAGGATATCAAAGCTGGGGAAAAATATGGTGTTTTGTTGATGCTTGCAGGATCCCAGGCAGATGGTCAGTCACAGACGGATGCTTTGGGCTGGCAGTTCAGCCACGACAGCTATCAACTCTGGTTGCTGGCTCCCTTCCCCAGTTAACTGTGTGGCCTGGTCAGCTCTCTCTATTTTTCTTTTTTTTTTGTTAAGAGATCTTTCCCAGTCTGTGCATCTCTATATGGCTCATAACATCTCAGCCTGTTGGCTGCAGTACAGGCAGCATCAAGATGGCTGAAAAGCTGTATGTGAGATGAAAAGGCAGATGATGGAAGAGAATCTTTGAGGGAAGGGGGGACGAAAGGATTGTATTTTTCTGAGTCCTTTCCCATGCAGTGTATGTGATTGGGAAGGGCTCCAGTGGGGAATCTCATGGCACTACTTTAATACTTCAGGTTCAAAAAAGCTTTGTTACTGGAGTGGACCAGATGCAGCCTGGCCTCTGTCCTTTCTACATGTCCTCCTTCCCTCCCCATCCACTTGTGGGTTTTTTGTTGGTTTTGTTATGGCTTGGTTGTGGATTATTTTTAAGGAGGCAAAGAGGGAGATGGATTAATCCCTTCATTATCTTATCTCATTACTTCTGGTATATCTTTTAATGAACTCATTTCTGACTCCAAGAAATCTCTACACATTCCTTGAACTTTTCCAGCTGGGGGGTTTTATTGGTGTAATTCAATATCTTTGTCCTCCTTTTGCATCTTTCCCATTTATGCTCAGTGTTCAAGACAGAATATTTCTAGATCTGGTGTACACTTCCCAAGCCTGTATTCCAACTAGTGTAAGCCAGCAAAACCTCAATCATTACTGTGCTCACGCATGAAAGTCAACAACTGAATGTAAGGAACTCTCAGCTTTACTGACATCACTAAAAAATTATTTACTGCTTCTTTCTTCCTGTCCTCATCCTTGGGTTTGTAGTCCCCACCAGGTTAAGAGCTGCACTGGCATGATGCTACACATTGAGATTTTGGGTTGCCATTCTCCAGGCTGATGCAATCTGCCACCCAAAGGTACCAATCCTTTTGGAGGTAGCAAAAGGGGTCTCTAACAAGTACTGTGTCATGGAAATAGGCTCTTAGTCTTAAATGGTTAAACTGTTCCAATATAACCCTCCGTCCTACTTTTCTTCCTTGCTTTTATTTCCTACTTAATTTAATAAAGCCCCCCTGCAAGAGAACAGTGGAAGAAGAAAGAAAAGAAAAAAAGAACAAGCCCTTCAAAGCCATGTGAAATTACTGTTGAATCAGATGCAAATTCAGTCCTTTTGTTTGCAAATTGCTATGTGCAGCCTTTCTCTGCTGGGTCCTGAAGCAAGGGCAGAACTGCTATCTCTGCAGCACCATGAAACTTTATGTCAGCAAACCTGTACCACTGATATGAGCTCAACCTCCAGCAGCAGAGCTCACTAAGTGCTTGATGGTGGTGTTATGCACATCAGTAATCTAAAGCAGTCAGAGCCTGGAGAATAAAGCTAGGCTTGGAGGGACTTATGAAGGGAGGTTTACTGGGTGTACAGTCATCACACACACACAGAGGATAGAGGACCAAAGGAAGCTTATGGCTATTGAACTGCATCCTTCTCAGCAGAGATTATGGTCATAACAGCAGGTGCAGACAACATGCCTCCTGCTTTTGACGTGGATTTCTTCACTGAGAAAAAGTCCCTTTCTGCAGGCATTAACTACAGAAGTGTTAAATGCAGACACCAGAGTAGTTGTACCAATGGGCTATTAGTCCTGGTCACCAGCTTGTGGTCTTTAGTCAGCCATTATGTCTTTTTTCTCCATACTCTTCAGCACCTTGAAATCTGCGGATCCTGGGCTTTGTGGCACCATTAAAGCAGGGTTGCAGCCTTTTCCTGAAAAAACACAACCAACAGCATCTCCTGGAGATATACAATGGCGTCCCCAACCATAGCATGAGTTCAACAGTCTCAGTATCACCAGGGATGATTAAGTCCCAGACAACTGAAGGTTGTTTTAGGACAAAAACAACATTGGTTGCACCATTTAGATTTCTAGGATGTTTTTTTGATCTACAGAGCAATGAAAGAAAGCCAGAAATGATGATTCTTTTCCTGACTGAGCCCATAACCCTGATGTATTTATAGGACTGCTGCCGTTCCCAGTAATCCCAGCAGGAATAGCACCATGTCACCAGGAGATGCTGACTGCCAACAGAAGGCTCAGCAGTTCCAGCTTTTAATTGAGAATGGTACCTTCAGACTCCATCATTCACACTTGGCAAAGGCCAGTCAGTTTTATAATATTATGCTGCTTCGAGCAGTGCTGCTGTGTCTGTGCTTAAGCTAGCTTTTATGTGCTGCAGGAGGCTTCTCCTGCAAAAACTCTTCAGTACTTTTAGGGGTATGTGGCCTTGCCACCCACTGGGACAGCAGCAATGGACTGCACATATCTTCATCTGACAACAGATTTATTTTCATTTCCCCCACCTGTCATCCAGGCCACATTACCCATGAAGAATTCAGGTTTTTACCTCCTCTTCCCAGACTATACTTGTGAGAGATCCCTCAGGGCACTATCAGATAGAAAGAGCATCTCAGTTGAAAGGGTTCAGCGGGGTGAGAATCAAATGGGTTGTACACACATGAAGATCCCAGGAAAAGAGAACTGATAGCTTCTCTCTGACCATCAATTTCTGTTGAAGTCTCACTCTGTCCTTGGTGGATATAATACTAAAGTGGTATTAACCTGTATTATGTCCCTTTGGCCTATCAACATCCAGGAATTCATGTCAAGTAAGTCCTACCAGGTGCACATGCTAAATCCCTGACTTCTACATTGGTGTTAAAGCATGAAAATGTACCCTTGTTTAAAAAAAAAAAAGGCAAAAAAAAAAAAGCAGTTGCTTTTTCTAAACTGTGTGTTGATGGGAGTGATAGGGGAAAAGATCGATCTGTGATAGGAACAGTCCAGCAATGGACTGCATAGACAGCATAAAACTGTTCCCATCTGGCCATGGCAATGATTTAGGCTGGGATTTTTAAAGGCACCTTATGTAGCCATGTATTCAAAGCCAGAATGTCTTCCCAGATTCCCAGACTTTAATGTGGGATGAAGAGCATCGCTGCATGGCCCACATCTGAAATGCTCCACTCTGCTAACTTTCTGGGGGTTTTGATGGCTAGCTTTATTTTTGTTTATAAGGAAAATAACTTGACTGACACCAGTGTTTTTGCTTTCTCCCTGCTCTTCTGATCCTCCCGTGGTGGTTTGACCCTGGCTGGAGGCCAGAAACCCACCAAAGCCTCTCTATCACTCCCCTTTTCAGATGGACAAGGGAAAAAATGTATATTGAGAGACTTAGGAGTCGAGATAAGGACAGGGGGAGATCATTCTGCAATTAGCATCATGGACAAAAGAAACTCAACACAGAATAAAGGAAACTCTCTAATTACACTGCACTGCACACACAGTGAAACCAGAGTCAGATAATAAGTGCAACCAGATCTTAAAGCACCTTCCTCTCACCCCTCCCTTCTTAGCAGACTTCACTTTAGTCGCTTTGGTGAGGTTTCAAAACTTCTTTCACCATTAGTATGTGCACCCAATGGACTATCTACCAGAGGAAGAACTAAAACAGAAGATGGGGTACAGATGTTCCTGGTAGAAGCATGTAGGGCTTGAGCAGCACAAAGCTAGCACTGCTGATGGGTTTTTTTGCTACTGTTGTTGAACAGAGACAGACATACCTATGGTTCGCACTAGCTGGCACTTCTGCAAACTGAACTGGCCCAATCAGAGTTTGTCAAAATCATTCTCTCTAGGTTGTTTTACAGAGGAAAACTGGGGTTTCAACTAAGAAAAGAAACAGCTCAATTTTTTCCAAGGAAAATATCTGAACAGCACCCATTTCTCTCAAAAAAATGTATAGACTTGAGTCAAAAAAGAGACCCAGCTTTTTAAAACTCAAATCAATAAATAAATAAAGGTTCCAAAAGAACAAATAAATTCTTACAAGTTTAATTAATTTTGTAGTTGCTAAAAACAGCTCCTTTCCCCTTAGATAACTACGAACATGTAAAGGTGTACATTCAGAGAACGTGTTAACAACATAATAACAATATTTACTTACATTGACTTTGATTCAATTAAAGCTTTATTCTAATTATCTGTCAGAAATTAACTAGCTTTCCCTATTAGACATTAAATAAAATAAATTCAACTATGTTGTACTGACTTGAATAACTCACAGGGGGAAATTGTGTGAAAAAATTAATACCTTGTTCTGCCTGGTGAGAGGTGCAGGCTGCTCAACACCTTGCAGGATGAATCCTTCTGAACATTCTCCTCTCTGTGGGCTTGCTCTGCAACTTCCCAGCCCTTGAAGGGATCATAGATACGTGAAGGGATAATGAAGCTTCTGTCTATACAATTATAATGGATTACGAAAAGTATCAGAGTTGCTGTAAATAAATCATTATATCAGGCTCATTTAGCCTGATTCCTACCCTCAGATGGCTTGTAATACAGTCCCAGCTCTGAAAGTCAGCCATTCCTTCTCAATTAGATTTATCACTAATCAAAAATGGGAACTGTCCTGCCAGCTCTGAATTGCGCTTGGAAATGCCATGTTCGGCTCAAGCCTCAAAGCTGTATATATTCATTTATTCAAATTTTAAAAACACCCATCTGCAAAGATTTAGATGCCCTAGCTATTAATTAAAACTTACAATGACCATCTAGTGAGCTGCAGTGCCCACATTAACCCAGCCATCTAGTAAATCACAGCAGCAGAAGAGCTCCTTTCACCTGCTGTCTCCTGGCAACACACTTTCCACCTTCCTCAAAAACTCCATCCAGTTAATAGTTTACAGTAATCACATCTCTTCAAGCCACAATTTTCCCTTTTCACAAAGCCCAAAAAGGATAACTGGTCTTGCAGGGACCGTGCAGCCAGACCTGTCCTTGGGGCAGAACTCTCCCTGAGCCAGGGTTGGTGGCATGCTGGCACCTGGTCCAGTGCTGTCTGCCCATCCTCCCGCATAAGGGGAGCTTGCACTCCAGGGCTGCAGGACACTTGCTCCTGGACTGTCTTTAAAGGCACCTCCCTTGCCTCCCTTGCCACCTCTCTTGGAGCACCAGATTGTATGGTTGCATCTGATCCACAGCTCCCTGCCAACTCGTGCTTGCCACTGGCCCGTTCCATTTCTTCTCCCTTCTGGGTCCCAAATTTCATGGAGAGGAAAAGGATTTTGTGTCCTGGAAGGTCTCAGGTCACTTCTAATTCAGGGCCAAATGGTCATACAGAGGTGAGTAGGACCCCTCTTCCCCACTGTCAAGTACACCCACAAAATCCCAACTGAGTAAATACATCTTCCGCAAATACATATTAGGCCAGGATACAAAACAATATGCTGTGTGGGTGGCTGTAAATAAAATCCCTTTACCATTGCAATCCAGCCATCTCTTGGCATCCATGGCAACCAAATAACAGTACTCAGATTCTGTCATCAATGATACAGCATAAAAGTTGATATACTGTAACTCAGGATAGGTTTATACCAAGTTTCACAAGCAAGTCAAAAGGTAATATTGTATTTACCTAGAGCTACAGTAGGAATCAGGTGTGTGTGGGAGAAGGCATCTCAATGTGACCAGATTGTATTTTGTATTTTAATCCCTTCACTGTCTCATAAATAGATTTAGGTGTCAAAATACTCTTGGAAATTGCTCTTCAGTAAAATGAGTGGCATTTTCCTAGCTTCTATCCACAGTTTCTGAGGCTGCTTTGTAGACATGAAAGTATTTTTCTACCACTGTGTGACCCTATGAAATACAAATATCCAATATACTTCACAAGGAATTCTTTTTCCCTGAGGGGATGATTAAGGAGAGGAAGAAAAGTTTTGTCTAGGGATGGGAAAATTGTGGGGGTAAGAAGTGTCATGGGAGCAGAAGTCCATTCTGCACAAGGCAGCAGCCCAACCCCAGCATCTATCCAGATACTCTGCAAGGCCTGCTTTTTAGGAAAGAGCATTCTTAGCTGTGAGGTAGAAACTAAAAAGGGGATTTAAAAAACCAAACCAAACCAAAAAAACAAACAAACAAAACTCCCACTCTTTTTCCCTAGATTGTGTGAAGAATCTGAAAAATGGCACCCAAGCAAGAGTATAGAGGTGAAACAAGCTCTCAGCTCTCCATAGCATGGAGGAGAACTGCACATAAATATTCACACAAATTCATGCTGCTGGTTTCCAGAATATCTCATGGCTAAAATCTCCTCTGAGAGCTGATGGCAAAGGTAAATCTGTTGGTTTGATTCACAAGACCTTACTCCCTATGCTGCCACAGAGGTTTACACCTGACACCAGTATTACAGTAATAAACCAAATCCATCATATTCATATAAAAACCAATAATGTGCATAGGAACTAAGCAATTAAACAGGATAATATTTTTCAGCAAAACAACTGTTTCAATCCAGCAGAAGCAGCAGGAAATAATTTCATTTTATTTTAGAAAGCTTTTTTTTTAAAGAACATTTTAAGAACTCATAACAATTTGAGTAAATGTGAAAGGAAGTCTTTAGTCAGCACTCAGAAAATGAGAAAATGGATGATTTAAGATGCGGAACCTATAAACTTGGCCTCCTTGAAGTTATCAAAGCTAGCAGAGGATCTGATGATAAAAGGGACAATTTAAAAGAATAAGAAAATGTGGTAGAATGAAAAGCAGGGACAAAAGCTACATACATTAAAGCAATTATTGTTCAACTTGCTGCAGTGCAACGCATTAATACAGCACAAACTTTACATGCTGTTTTGTGAATTTAGCAAAAATGTGAGGAGGTAATTTTGAAATCTTCGGGTGAAATGGCTACGTCCAAGATTCAGATGTTTGATCTTGGTGTTACTTCACAAGCAGACATGGTACCATGGGGTCAAGAATGATCGGTCGTTTCAACATTAAGGCCAAGGATAATCTGTGTTGGTATCTGATGTCTGGTAGATTGCATGTTTGCACATCATCTTGACCACAGGTATGACACTGCACAGAAAACCCTCTCAGGGTCAGGGCCTGGTTTTGACCATGTTGTAATAAAAGACACGGAGGATACATGTGCCTAACAACATCCAGGTCTTAAAGAGTGACTGAGTCTGACATAGTAACTAGTTGTTGGACTCTACCTAGGTAGTCAATGGAGTATGGTCCACATTCAGACTGCCTGATAGACAGATGGTAACTTTTAAGTATTATGTCCAGATCATGACATCCTTACATCCACTGAGTTCTTACCTCTGCTGGCTGTAACGGGCCTCGCAACCCCATCTGCAACCCCTCTGAGTCACTCATTGCTCTTCTGACGATGAAGAATGTCTTAATAGGCATCATCTTAGCCTAGCTTAGGTGTTGATGTCAGATGGTTTGAACACTGTGTCTATGCTACTAAAACACAAAAAGGCCAGAGGCCCAGCCTCTGAACATCAGGCTCTGCACAAGGCCCTCTGGAGCAGCTTGGTCTTGGTGAGAGCTGACTGAGACAAGCCAGCAAATGAGCCATTCAGATAATCAAAGATACACTGTGTGACCTTGTTCCTCTGTAACATAGACCTATACAGTTTAATCAGCTATGCAACACAGCCCACAAGCTGATATAGCATTCCCAATATGAAAATAAGGAAGAAAAATACAGATCTACCTCAGGTTAAAGTCTACGTTCTAAAATATAATCTTAGGAGATAGCTTACAGTATTTATTAGCACCTCTATAAATACTGAGATAGAGATTCTCACACTAGTGAGATATTTCCAGTAGCACTTATATTGTGCAAGACATCTCTCAAGCATTACAGAAAACCATGTCCTTGCTTGTAGACCCCTTCTACTTTTTGCACTGAGAGACTGACAGCTTTCTCTATCCCAGCTGCTCCCTTTTACAGGAGGATAAGCTTGCTGTACTGTGAAAGAGCTAATGAATGCATTCTTGAAACTAATTCTGAGCTAAAGGGGACGAACCAGATGACTCACAGGTTTTGGTTACTGCAATTCTGCTAAATCCATCAGTAGAAACATCTGTTCCTGAAGTGATTGAAGCTGGAAATGCTTTCTTTCCTTTTTTAATTATCAGAGTTATTAAAAAAGGAGGGGTAACGTAGAGACTTGACTCTAAGGAACTCCATGGTGTCAAAGACAAGGTATTACTGGTATTTGGATTACTTCATGTGAAGCTTGTTCAGGCCTTTACAATGGACTTCAGTGCAGATAAGCC
Source organism: Zapornia atra (assembly GCA_013400835.1). Lineage (NCBI taxonomy): Eukaryota > Metazoa > Chordata > Aves > Gruiformes > Rallidae > Zapornia > Zapornia atra. The sequence continues at coordinate 677,357 of VZTU01017481.1, read as the reverse complement.
TTTACCAGACCACTGTGGGTATAGCTGGAGGGAGAGAAAGGGGACAGTTCCACCCATATTCCATTAGATAAATGCTCATCCAACATGCAAGTGGTCTTATTTCCTAATTTGGAGAACAGGAAAATCCTCTAGCATTTTAAACAGTGAATAAACATCCCTGAGATAGCTCAGCCAAACCATTTCCACTTCTACCTGCTTTGGAGGAGAGGGAAGAATTCATATGATGACGCAGGTGGTGATGCTGTCAGACTTCAAAGTAGCATTGCACAGGCTCTCCTTTGGGGACAGACAGGTAGACTAGTCCCAATACTATCCCGAATGTCTAATACAGACAGATCCGCCAGTTCTAAAATAAACAACAGATGGAGAACCCAGAATAAAAATGTTGATGCAAAAGGTCCATTGGGACTACTGAAGGGATAGCACATCTGTGTGAAAATAGAACTCAGAATTACAGAATCACAGACTAGTTTGGGTTGGAAGGGATCCTAAAGATCATCTAGTTCCTATCCCCTTGCCATGGCCAGGGACACCCTCCACTAGACCAGCCTTTCCAAAGCCCCATCCAACCCAGCCTTGAACACTGCCAGGGAGGGGACAGCTACAGCTTCTCTGGGCAACCTGTGCCAGGGCCTCACCAACCTCATGGGGAAGAATTTCTTTGTAATATCTTTTTCTGTTTTAAATCAAGATTTGATACCCGTAAGCAAGTGGCCAGCAGAAAAAGACATTCTTCTGTAAACCTCTAAAATACAAATTGGGGAAACAAATTGGCATAGACAGATTTTTATATGTTCCAGATTCTCCTAAATCTCCGTTGGGATGAGATTTATTAGAACAATTGGAAGCAATAATAGGATTTAAACAAGGGAATATGGAATAAAAAGTAAAAGAGGATCAGTTAATTGGCATTTTAAGCCTAGACAAGATAACTTTTACCAAATCTCTTGAAGCACCACCAGATTTTGAGGAAATAAATAATCATGTATATCCAGGAGCATCGGCTTCAGAAATTCCAGGATGGGCAAAAAACATTATCCCAATAGTGACTGAACTCAAAGAGGGAGAAACTCCAGGTTGGAAAAAATAGTATCCCCTGAAACTAGAAGATCGTAAAGGAATAGAAAACCCAATTTATAACTTTATACAATATAGATTGGTAGTGGAATGTGAATCACCAATATGTACTGCAGATGAGACCTGACCACTGCAGAGTAGAGGGGGAGAATAACCCCCCTTGACCTGCTGGCCACACTTTCCTTGATACACACCAGGATATCATTGGCTTTTTTGGCTGCAAAGGCACATTGCTGGCTCATGGTTAACCTGTTGTCCACCAGGACTCCCAGGTGTTTTTCCACAGAGCTGAGTTCCAGGAGGTCAGCCCCTAACCTGTACTGGGGTTACTCCTCCCTAGGTGCAGGACCCTGCACTTGCCTTTGTTGAATTTTGTTCGTTTCCTCTCTGCCAACCTCTCCAGCCTGTCCAGATCTCACTGGATGGCAGCAAAGCCTTTTGGTGGGTTAGCCACTCTTCTCAGTTTCTTATCATCAGCAAACTTACTGAGGGTACACTTTTTCCCTTCATTCAAGTCATTGATGAATATATTGAACACAGCTGGACCCAAGACTGACCCCTGAGGAACACCACTTGTTACAGGCCTCCAACTAGACTCTGCATCACAGCCCTCTGGTCTCTGTCTTTCAGCCAATTTTCAATACAACCCACTGTCCCTTCATCTAACCCACATTTCCTGAGCTTGCCCATGAGGATGCTGTGGGAAATGGTGTAGAAAGCCTTGCTGAAGTCAAGGTAGATAACATCCACTGCTCTTCCTTCATCTACTCATCCAACCATGCCCTCATAGGGTTATCAGGTTAGTCAGACATGCCTTCCCCTTGGTGAATCAGTTCTGAATACTTCTGATAACCTTCTTTCCCTCCACATGCTTTGAGATGGCACCTAGAATGAGCTTCTCCAACATCTTTTCGGGGATGGAAGTGAGTCTGAATGGCCTGAAATTTCCTGGTCATCCTTCTTGTCCTTTTTGCAGATTGGAGTGACACTGGTTTTCCTCCACTCTTCAAGTACCTCTCCTGTACTCTGGGACCTTTCAAAGATGATGGAGAGTGGCTTAGCAATGATTTCTGCCAGCTCCTTCACCACTCATGGGTGCACCCCATCAGGACTCATGGACTTGTAGATATCTAGTTTATTTAATTGGCCTCTAACTAGATTTTCCTCAACTAAGGGAATGTCTCCTTCCTCCAGACTTTCTCTGTTACCTCCAAAGTCTGGGGCTCCTGGGAGCTGGCCTGAGCAGTAAAGACTGAAGCAAAAAAGGTATTCAGTAACTTTGCCTTCTGTGCATCCTTCATCACCACGATACCTGCTTCATTCAACAGTGGGCCCACATTTTCCCCATTTTTCCTTTTGCCATCAATATACTTGAAGAAACCCTTTCTGTTAATCTTGACATCCCTTGCCAGGTTCAACTCCAAGGGGGTCTTGTCCTTTCTCATTTCATTCCTGCATACCCTGACGACATTCCTATAATCCTCCCAAGTGGTCAGTCCCTTCCTCCATAAAACAGAAATAAAAAATAATAACCCACTTTGCTAAAATCCGATCACAGAGCCTAACATTGCATCAAGGGAAAAGAATAGATGAGCTCGTATTGAAAGCAAGACCATCAGAGGCAGAGTCCTGGCAGATATGCAAAATAATACCATCCCTAGTTAGGCAGCTCCAGAGTGGCTTTTGTCACACATATAGGTACCTGCCCTCAAATCATGAGGCACAAAATTCCATTTAATTTTTGCCATCTCCCACCTTCTCCCCTTCCATCACCCATGTTTCTGAGGCTCAGTTCTGTTCTTTGCCCCTTTGAAATTAATCCAGGATCCACACTCTCTCTCCAGTGCTTTGAGGGTGTCAGAATCTGCTCCAGATAGAGTTTATTAAGAGTAAAGCTGATAGAATGGGAACTAAACCTTGTTTACCCTTCCCACACCCACACTGGAGCAGTACCACAGTGTAAGGAGATCAGACACATTCTTCCTGATGCTGGCTGTAATGAGAAACAAGAAGTAATGAAGTGATTTATTATCCCCTCTTTACCCCCGAAGACCTCAGCACACTCTGGCTCTGTCCTGTACTCCTCAGGAATTGATTTCAGAGGGATAGAACTCTATTCAGTCTTTTGCTGCTGCAAAATATCTTGCCTGTTCCCCAACACAAACAAATGAGGAGACCAGGCAAGTTGCCAGGTCCTCAGAACTTTCCCTCATAAAAGCAATATATGTGCTTATTGTTCTTCTAGATTACAAAAATTGGAAAGGAGAAGAGAAAACTGTAAATTGCACAGTTTATTTTCTGGAATGGGAAAGACAGTAGCAGATCACTACTGCAGTGAAGTCCATTTAGCCATAAATGTGTCAGGGCTTGATGGAGAGTGCCATAGTCACGCAGATGAGTCAAGATTCCCCAAGAGGAGTTTCCACTGAGTTCAGACTGGCTTACCAAATTTGATGAAGAATGAAGAACTGTGGAACTACCACTGTTTTCAGACAGTCCACCCCCTAACTGCTATTAGTCTTCCATACTCCCGGATGCCCCAAAGTCTTGGAGTCAGAGTCCTGCTGTGCCAAACACTGCACAAACAGAAATGAACAAACAGTCCTTGTCCTGGAGACACTATAAAGCTATTTTCAGATTTTTCCTGTACTTTAAATGTGTCTGAATGGAATCTGAGGAGGGAATGAGATATTTAATGTAGAATTGTGAACTTCTTGTTCTGGATAGATTATATTGTTAGGGTCTCATGCTAAAATGCTTTTCTTCACCCTCGATCCTCTCAGTTTCTTTGAGCCTCCTGGTAAAATAAAGGTAGAATGGATTCAATTCATGCTGCACCGATGATATTAGTGCTACTGCTGAACATGCAAGCAACAACCAGGTGTCCAGTCTGATCTGACTGAATAGGGAGCTCTCCAAAGGAATGATTTTGGTACAGTCATGGTATACTGAAAAGTTTAACTGATCTTATTCTATCGCACCCTGTGTGGGACAACAAAAGTAATCTCTAGAGATATTCAAAACCCACCTGGATACCTTTCTGTGCAGCCTGCTCTAGGTGATCCTGCTCTGGCAGGGGGGTTGGACTAGATGAACCCTTCTAACCCCTATCATTCTGTGATTCTTTGAGCAACTCAGACTGTCTCAGGTTCACAGTGTCCAGGACCCAACTTCTTACATCTCTGATGGAAAATAAGTCATGATGGCTGAGTTTGGCAAATCTGTGTCATTCATCAGCCTGATCCAGTGATTGCTTGGAGTCACCAAAAATGTTTTGGTTTTCATTGGACTGGTCTTTGTAAGACCCCTGGGTCCAACAATACTGATCACTGATAGTGATCTACAATACCTTGCTTAAATGAGGTAACACTAATGTCATAGCAGATTATAATCGCAAACTGTACTGATAGTCCCCTGTGGCCTTCTTTATTAGAAATCAAAGTTTTGTAGCATGAATCTGGGAATCCAGTCTTTTCATCTACTGATTAAGTTACGGTGACATCAAGCAGAGCCAACAAACTTGAATTTCAAAATAACTCAGAAAAAAAAAAAGAAGTCATTCTCTGAATTCAGAGGATTATTCTTCTGGGAGACAAGCACCCTAAAAATGGAGCTGGCATTCTGTTTGCAGCACTTATAGTGTTTCTCTCACCCTGTTTTGCATCACATGAGAGCAGTATTTAAATAAAAGCTAGGTTAGGAGATTGCCATTAAAACTGCAGGCAATTCTTTTGAAGTCTCTTAGGTCTTTGTTCTTTCCTCTGAAACTCACACCCAATGTTCCTTCTTGCTTGGCAACAAGGCAATCAAGGGGAAACCACATAGCCCCTGGTCATTGCTTCCAGAATCTTGCTACTAAGTTCATCTGGGTTTGGGGTCTGCTTTGGCAGACTGTCTGTAAGACACACCTGCTTTGGTCTGAGTGTCCAGTCCAGCGCAGCATCAGCACATGCCCCAGCTTGGTCCCAGAAGAGATGTGGCTGCATTAGACTGGTGCTGTGCCCAGAGTAATTAGATCTGCCTCTCAAGAGTGAGGAGGTTGGGCAGAATGACAGGGTGATGTAATTATACCGCTTCTGGAGCTAATTCAGGGACCACAGCATTAGGCTGAATTGTGTAGCCCAGGTATTTCAGAAGTTACTCCATTTTGAATTATCTCTGATAAGAACTCACAAGGGAGAGATTTAGTGCTGCAGCTATGGGTACCCATCCACCTCTTCCTCCTACTTCTTTTAGCAGTGCCTCCTGTGGTGCTTTCCCTTCCAGTCCCAAAGCTAGTGGTGCGGCCAGAGGAACAATACTCCCCTTCCATGCTCCAGGCTCCATCACAGCCCAGCATAGCTCTCTGTCAGAAAGGCATCTGACACAGCTTCCCATTCAACCATGGAAAAAGGCTTACTCCAGCAGTTTTCAGGATTGTGGAATGGGGAAGCACAACATTAAAGGAATGAAAACTAATGGTGTCAAGCACAGAGGAATCGGGTTAGGTTAATAATATTGGAAGGTCACTATTAATTTTTGCTGGATTTTCAGAGTATTTTTTTTCAAAGCAGCTCAGATGTGGACCATGATAAGCACAGCATAAATGCTCAGCCAGACAGTCAGACACTGTACCTTCACCTTATTAAGTGTGACTGAACCTGCGAACAGCTCAGATCAATCTCAGAGATATTAAATTAGAGCTGAATCTCTCTCCATCTTCCATACAAAGTGAGCTGAGCTAAATCTGAGATAATGCCCGTATCAAGAGACATTACAAACCATATTCTGCTGGGTGAAGATTTATTTTTAGTTTTTCCACAGAATATTTCTGGTTATATGAACAATGGGAAGGAGAGAAGCATTAGAAATGCATTGAATCTGTACATGCATTATGTAGCAGCTAGAGGTTCTGTCTTTAAGACAGGACCGAATAATGATTCTTGCATAATGTAAGAATATGATAACTAAAAGAAGGCCTGGGTTGAAATGAGTAGCAGAGAATATTACAGAATCACAATAACAAGGGCATTTGAAAATGAGGGCAAGTAAGTAAGCAACCCATGGAAGGAAAAAGTAGATATAATGAACAGAAAGGAAACATTCGTTAGGGGGTTGTTGCAGAGCAAGGAATAAGTTTGATTCCCAAACTAAACTAAACTGGCACATACTGGCAATTTTCTGTCTCTGCATCTCTGAAAAAGAGTCTTCTCCCACTCCCTACACTTTCACTACAGTTTTTAGGGAGACAAAATGGATCTTGCATTTTAAGCATTGAACTGAGCATTGTCATCATCATAATCATAACTAAACTGGTTTAGGCCATCTCAGGTGGTTTAGTGAACTTTTTTGGCTATGCCTATAATCGTAAATAGAACAGAGACAGGTTATAGGCTAACATGCTGCCCTTGGATCACCTGAAGGGTTTATTGCTAAAAGATCACTGGAATATTTTTGCCTTTTTGTTCTAGCATTTTCCCAGACAGTTTCTGTACATAGCTGTGGAATAACCTGGGTGAGGGACAGTTTGAATCTATACACTCTTTTCTGATGAGTGAGGGGAAAGGTTTACCATGTAGAGATGAATTGTGCTGTACCACTTGGCCTCAAGGCCAGAGTCTGTTCCTCAGTCTGTTTAGTTCTGTAGCAGGAAATGTACCCTTTGAGAATGTTGTGAGTTTGCATGGCTGGGTTCTGGCAGAAGAGGGGGGCTGCAGGAGTGGTTTCTGCAAGGAGCAGCTAGAAGCTTTCCCTAGGCCTGACAGAGTAAATTCCAGCTGGCCTCAAGGCTGGACCCACTGCCGGCCAAGGCTGAGTCAATCCGTGATGGTCATAGTGCCTCTTTGAATTATATTTAAAAGGAAAAAAAAACCCCAGAGGCAGCTGCTTTTTGCCACCAGAGAACAGAGTGAGAAGATGTAAGAAACTGTGTGGACATCAAGGCCAGTGAAGGAGGGGGAAGAGGCATCCCAGGTGCCGAGGAGAAAGATTCCCCTACAGCCCATGGAGAAGACCATGGTGGAGCAGGTGTCTCCCTGCAGCCCATGGATGATGATGGGGAGCAGAGATCCCACCTGCAATGTGTGGGGACGCCCCACATAGGAGTGGGTGGAGACATATGGAAGACACTGTGACCCACATCGGAGCAAGCTCATGGCAGGACCTGCAGCCCATGGAGAGAGGAGTCTACACCAGAACAGGGTTGCTGGGAGGACTTGTGACTCTGTGGGGGAACATGCTGGACTAGCCTGGGCCTGAGAGATTGCCTGAGAGAAGTGATGGNGGGAGCAGAGATCCCACCTGCAATGTGTGGGGACGCCCCACATAGGAGTGGGTGGAGACATATGGAAGACACTGTGACCCACATCGGAGCAAGCTCATGGCAGGACCTGCAGCCCATGGAGAGAGGAGTCTACACCAGAACAGGTTTGCTGGGAGGACTTGTGACTCTGTGGGGGAACATGCTGGACTAGCCTGGGCCTGAGAGATTGCCTGAGAGAAGTGATGGACACTGGGGCAGTTGGAAGAGAGATGAAGCACTTGGGAAAGGACTCACGTTGGAGAAGTTTGTGGAGGACTCTCTCCTGTGGGTGGGCACCCATGCTGGAGTAGGGAAGAATGTGAGGAATGGTACCCCCTACTGCTAAGAAGGAAAGCAACTCATGGTGAACTGACCAAAACACTCATTTCTTATTTCCTCCTGTGCCACCTGAGTGGNTTGGAAGAGAGATGAAGCACTTGGGAAAGGACTCACGTTGGAGAAGTTTGTGGAGGACTCTCTCCTGTGGGTGGGCACCCATGCTGGAGTAGGGAAGAATGTGAGGAATGGTACCCCCTACTGCTAAGAAGGAAAGCAACTCATGGTGAACTGACCAAAACACTCATTTCTTATTTCCTCCTGTGCCACCTGAGTGGGGAAGGGAGAGAAATTATTAATAAAGTTAAGTCTGAAAGGGAAGGAAGGGTGAGGGGAGGTGTTTTAAGATCTGTTTTTACTTCTTATTATCTACTCTGGTTTCAGCATGTGTGTATGTGTGTAGTAAATTCTATGGGGTTTTTTATTCTGTGTTGAGTCTGTTTTGCTTGTGACACTAATTGCAGAATGATCTCTCCCTGTCCTTATCTCGCCTCCTAAGCTTCTCAATATCTATTTTCTCCCCATCCAGCTGAAAAGGGGAGAGATAGAGGGACTTTGGTGGCCATCTGGCCTCCAGCCAGGGTGAAACCCCCACAGAGAATCACAGACATCAATTAAGGAACCAGAAAACAGGAAAAACAACAAGCATAATCATTATTCTTAAATGGGGGGTGGGGTGGGGAAATCTATCAACATCAGAAAAACATCTGGAACAAAGAATGGACTAAACTATATGTAAATACCTGAAGGATAACAGGAAGACAAATAATAGCCTATTGGAATTTATCATAACCAGACTGCATTAAATTTGTTTAACGTCTGTCCATGGCAAGATCTTACAAATATAGATGAAGTCATTAATTTCACATATTTTGATCTTAACGCTGTCTCATATGACATTCTTACTAAAAAATCTACACATACATGGTGGAATTCCTAGAGTATGGAACAAAATTTACCAAATAATCATATGCCGAGAATATTTTCTGTAGTTCACTGTTAAGATGGAAAGAGGTACTGAGTGGTGTGCCAGAGGGATCTGTCTTGGATCTCACTCTATTTGGCATTTTAATTAATGACCTGTATGATGGAAGAGAAAATATTAAATATTAAATTTGCAGATGGCCCGAAGACAAGGACAGCAATTGCATGGGAGGACAGATCTGGAATTTAAGGAGAGCTTGAGAAATGAAAATGTTAAATTAAATCCAAAGTGGATAAGTGCAATATATGACACTAAGGCAAAAGTAATCAATGGTAGATATGTGGTATTCAGTACAAGGGGTAAGGCGCTGTTCTTCAAGACAGGTTCTGAAGGTTACAGGGTACTCATGTACCCTTGCAGTACATACAATACATACATACCACTCAGTACATGAGTACCCAAGCTGGGCTGTGCATCTGCAGCAAGTTTGTAGAGTGAAGGAATCACAGCTGAGGACCCAGAACCCTCATGTTCAGCGCTAGGATTACTTTAGTCATACCCTAGTCTGGTCTTGCTTGATTGTGCATTAGCAGAAAATGGCCAGGAAGTGTACTCTTGAGGACCACTTTTTAGTTTAGTTTCATCCCAAGGAAAGCAGGTCATGAACTTCAAGACTCCTCTGTAGTACAAATTAAAGCATGTTACATGTGTATAGAGTCAATCACTTCAAAGTACTCCTGTAACAACTGAAATGCTAATGTATATGCATACCACAGAGCATCATAAGCTGAATCCAAAATCATTTTTCTATTGCAAAAATGGAAGACATCAGATCAGGTTTTACATGCAGAATAATAGCTTGCAAGACATACTGTTTTGTTCGGCTTTTTCTAAGAGCCCAGCTGAAGTGCTTTGTTTAGTTCTGAGTATCAGAAAGGCAAGCTGGAGTCACTCTAGATGAAAGCGATTTTTAAAAGCATGATTTATTAGGAAAGATTAAAGGGCTCGGGATTTTTTGACTTAAAGACTGATTAGGGAGATGACAACAGACCACAAACACTTTTAGAGAGAAGAGAATAATCTGTTCCTTCTTCCCATAGCAGTTTATTAGCACAAGCAAGAATAACAGGAAAAGCCTTCTAAATCTATGCATAGAGAAGCACTGGCATAGATTGCACATGGAGGTATGGCCGTCTCTTTCCAGGAAGATCATTAGCAATTGGACAAGCAGGAGGTATAAATGATTCTTCCTTAAATTAGGCAGATGAACTAGAGAGTTTCTGAAGCTGCCTCACTATCTATGGTTCTATGCTTATTCTGGTGACTCTAGAGCAACATGATTTTTTTCCAAATTTCCTAGTTTCAAGCAGTGAAGAGCAGAAAGCTTTTATCATGGTAAATTTTTGTCATAGAACGACTTACGGACTGGTGTTTAGGATGTGGAATAGAGTCTGAAGCTGCTAAAGTGAGAAGGTCCCAGGAACCCATCTTGCATATCTGACTCCGGTGGATGTCTGACTCCTCTTGTAATTGAACTATGGGAAAGAATAGGTTTAGCCCCTGGGTATTCCCCCTGTTCAGACCATGTTTTCAAATGAATGTGTTTATTCTTAGCTGGGTGACATCATGGCGATACAGATCACATGCAGAAACAGAGTTTTGGGCAATTTGGAAAAATTATTGCCTGTTTATTTGTGCATCTGAGGAATTGTTGAGAACTGAGCTGTGATCCTAGATTTTGCTTAAACTTCCACATCAAACATCTAAGCTCTTTTGAACATGTGAATCTAAGTAATTTCCTCCAAAAGACATAAGAAGGTTGTGTGAAGACTGGAGCACAACCTGAACATTCTGTGCTTCTGTCAAGTGCCTTCAACAGAAGAGCAGAAGGACACAAGACAGTAAAAAGAGGAGAGGTAACTGGAATTACCAGTTGCAGTGTCGTATCCATAGGGCAAATTAACGAGCAACTGTCCACTGGCTGCAATCCTTAAGTAGAATAGGTTACTATTTAGATGCAGCTAGTAGTAAATTGCTGTAAATGGCATAATTTGTACATACAAACCTAGTTTATATGGAAAATCCAAGGGGGAGAAGTGGCTCCCTGCTCATCTGCAGAGTTCCGTCTTCCTCTCTGGCATGGTAAAAAGGGCACCTTTTCTGAAGGAGCACAAAGTCTGACACAGAGGTCCTACAAGGTCTGGGATGTGGGCTGATGTGGGCTGTGAGCAGATGCTCAGAAGCTCAGAGTACTTTGCCTCTTGAAGAATGAAGGCCAGACTCCACATCAGAGGGTAGCTGCTCTTCAGGAACAATATGACATTTTATACCGAGTCAAGAGAAGCACAGTGGCCTATGCACTGCTGAATTACTGTGTTGATGACCACAAGTGCAGTGACATTTTAAAAATGAGCACTGGCTTTTTAGTGCTCTACAAACTAAAGACCAGATTCTTTTCCATGCGTGGAATTCACATTGACTTGTATATATGGAGGACTAGCCAGGTCAAGCCCTGAATATTAAATAATCGCTTGTCATTCCTGATGTTGCCGCTTAGAAGTGGCATCACATCCTTTTGTTGGGGCATAATGTGTCTAAAACCTTTTCATACTCTGGGCTTTACTGAGCTGAGAAGACTAATATTTATAGAGCAATTATTCCAGGAGGGAAATCGACAATCTTTTCCATCCCTCAAAAAAACCCCCAAATCTGAAATGAGTGTAACATTGGCAATATCTACCAACAGAGCAATCACTGAAACAAATGTCAATGTTAAAAAGAATATGAGGCCATCCCAGAACAACCTCCACCTTATTAGGCAGCAGTCTAGACAGCCTGGCTGCAACAACATGAAGAATTTGGCTTTTCCAGACTACAATATCATAATTTTTAACAGCCAAAATGCTCAATAGACAAGGAAAGCATACAGCCAAGTTTTATTTTGTCAGTGCTGTTTACTTTTTAATACTCAGTAGATAAATTGCGAAGGTGTAGGCATTAGTCAGTGAGACCTGAATACAATAAACCACACAGGTGGGGAGAATGTGTCTCCTGGCTTTTAGGACCTTGCAGTTTAACTCTGTGTCATCCATACATTGAAGCCATACTGAGATAAACTCCTGCTAAAGTCAAGGTCCGACTTGTCCCTAGTATAGGTTAACTTCAAGAACTGCAGTGGTCTGCACAGTTAATTTACTCTCCGGGGAAAATACATTAAGAACCTCTAGCTGCGGCATGACTCCTCTCCTTACAATGTGTGAGGAGCTGTGAATTCCTCTCTTTGATGAAAATAAAGCATTTCCCCTAAGTATCTGGACTGCAGCCACGGTGGTTTTCCATCAGGCAAAGTTTTGCTTCTCTAAGCCAGAGTGAAAAAAATGGAAATTCAGGGATAAGAATGAATGCTGATTTCTAGAAAACTGAGGAACTGCAAATATAATTGACTAAAAGGTAATACATGGAATCAGCACATTTTTAGGTAGTGGTTGATACACCTAATAAACTGATTGTATTTTTTTCACTAGGGGAGCTGAAGAAATGTATACACAGTGTCCATCAGGTAAATTCTTATTAATTGCAAGCTTGATGGTTAAAAGATGAATAGTCCATCAGGAGAAACACAAAAAGACTAGGCATCATTACATGAATGGCAGATACCCTGAGCAGCTTTGCAAACTTTGTTTATGAAAGTTGTTTTCTGCTTGAATGAAAATGAAGAGGAAACGTAATGAAATTAGGTTGCTCTTTCACCTTCCAGGGGCTGGATCCAGCTCTTGCAGAAGTCAGCGTTTTGTTCCATGTATAGTGGCCACCTGCTGTACGTGGTTGGCTAGATTTGACTTTCAGGTATATTTTAGGTAAGGATCTGGAAAGAATGGGACTCAAGGCTTGCTTTCAAGCAAGGTATTCAGGGTTACTTCCCAGTCCCCCACATAGCCAGTCAATTTGTATTACTAAGGTTTTATTTCATAGAATCATAGAAATACAGAATCTTTAAGGCTGGAAAAGACCACTAAGATCATCAAGTCCAACTGTCTGTCCAATACCGCCATGTCAACTAAACTATATCCTGGAGTAGCGTGTCTACATGTCTTTTGAACACCTCCAGGGATGGTGACTCCACCACTTCTCTGGGCAGCCTGTTCCAATGCCTGACCAGTCTTTCAGTGAAGGAGTTTCCTTCAGAGTGATGATATAACTGGTACTATGTGCTTGTACAGCACATTATTACCCTAGTTTGGCTGGTGTTCCTGGGTAGTACTTTCTGATAGATGACATTAGTAATGTTAATGATGAGAAAGAAACTCCATTGGCATTAGTTCCCTGTTCTGTGGAGAGCCTGAGGAAGTACAGAAGGCTAGATTTCCTCAGAGTCAGGATTAAGGCCACCAAAGAGGACAAATCTGCCACACTGTTGTTCATGGGGCACAAGTCCAAATATCACAGAATCATAGAATGGTTTTGGTTGGAAAACACCTTTAAGATCATCAAGTCCAACTATCTATCCAGCCCTAGTAGGTCTAACATTAGACCATGTCATCAAGTACAACTGCTATATCTACTCTTCTTTTAAACACCTGCAGGGATGGTGACTCAAACACCACCCTGCGCAGCCTGTTCCAATAACTAACGACCTTTTCAGTAAAGAAATTTTTCCTAATATCCAACCTAAACTTCCCCTGACACAACTTCAGACCATTTCCCCTTGTCCTGTCACCAGCTACCAGAGAGAAGAGACCAACCCCCCCCTCACTAGAACTACCTTTTAGGTAGCTGTAGAGAGCGATGAGATCTCCCCTCAGTGTCCTTTTCTTTAGACAATACCAGCTCTCTCAGCCATTCCTTATAAGATTTGTCTTATAGACTCTTCATCAGCTTTGTAGCCCTTCTCTGGACATGCTCCAGCATCTCAATGTCCTTCCTGTAATGAGGGGCCCTAAAATTGACACAGTACTCCAGGTGCAGCCTCACCAGTGCTGAGTACAGCAGAAGGATCACTTCCCTACTCCTGCTGGACACACTATTCCTGATGCAGGCCAGTATGCCATTGGCCTTCTTGTCTACCTGAGCACACTGCTAGCTCATATTGAGCCAGCTGTTGATCAACACCTCTGGTGTCTCTCCTCCAGACAGCTCGAGCCCTCCAAGCCTCTAGCTTTATACGGAGCTGTTGTAACCCCGTAAAGACACAGCACTTGGCCTTGTTGAACCTCATGTAATTGTCCTCGGCCCATTGATCCAGCCTATCCAAGTCCCGCTGTAGAGCCTTCCTACACTCTGGCAGATCAACACTCCTGCTAATCTTAGTATCATCAGCATATTTACTGAGGACACACTTGACTCCCTTGCCTATGGCATTGATAAAGACATTAAACAGAACTGGCCCCAGTACTGAGTCCTGGGGAACACCACTGGTGACCAGCCTCCTGCTGTATTTAACTCCATATATATAGGTCATGCCCATTACAGGTACCCCATTTATTTGTGGTGTAGTAGTAGTAGTAGTAGTTGTAGAAGTAGTAGAAGTAATAGTAGTAGTTGCAATAATAAATGTTCTGGCATTAACTGACTGGCCTTTCTGAACAGGTTTGCTACTGTTTAGTGCTGGAAGAAAGATGTCTATAGGGAGTGTGAGATCTGCTACCCCCACCACATTAATTCTCCCTATTACTGTGCTTATTAATCTGTTTCGTTATGTCATTAATCTCTTTTGCTAGAGCTAGGGTTAATAATAAGACAGGGTTTTTTTGTTGTGTACTTCCCCTGGCAGGGATTCCTCTGATTTCTGGACCATTTGAGCAGCTTTTGCAGGCAGCTATGTGAATACCTCCACCAAGATATGCATAATAACTGCCCTTTAAAGTAAACTTTACTAGACCTAGGAAAATAGATTCAGAAACATTAGAGTCAGGGTATTTTCATCTACATGAAAGGATTTTTTTTTTATACCAACCAACAGCTGTGCTTTGTGGATAAGCCCCAGCAGAAGAAAACATGTCCATAGCTGTTATAGCTACTTTTAAGGACTATTGCCAATATCTAGCTTTGCCACTTTCTACTCAGTGATTTGCAACTTAAAAATAAAGAAATTTCTTTTCTAAATATCCTCTAAACTGGAAAATACACCCTTCAGGATTTCCTCTTGCTGCATGCAGGCAAGGTGAGCAAATGTAGGGCTACTCTGAGACTGAAGCTTTTTAATTTGTATGAATGTGAGTCTGACAATCTAAGTAAAGTGTCCTCTTATCTGAAATACAAAGACTTTGGTGGTCTGGGTTTTTCTGGTAAACACATTTGCTTTCCTGGAAGGCAGTATGTAATTTCACATAGGCTTTTCTCAGGGAAGAGAATGATTGCACTGTAGACACTTAAGTTTTGTATATACTGCAGAAGATGGTAGCCAGCATACTTAAACATATTAATTATCACTTCATTCCCTGATGTCAGGTCCCAGGAAGAGTCTTAACAAAAGGCAAACAAGCACCAGTCATTTCATTCTCAAGGCTAGGTGGATATGTTGGAAATACCGCCACTGCATTCAGCATTGATTACACTGGATGGTGGTGCTGGTGTAAGACAAGTCTGGATCGCAGTTGATCAGGGGCACAATATTACCATTCAGCTTCAGAAAAGCCATTTCAAGTCCCCTTTTGCAGGGCTATTTGCAGCTGGGTTGTCTCGCAGTTGTGTATCATGCCATGGGAATGGTACTGCAAGCTGTCCAGTGTATTGGGGAAGAGTTTGTGCGGTCTATACACCTCCCTTTGATCCAGCCTCTGTTGTCTTCCATCTAAGGATGCTGTCACTCAGGCCCTGCTTTTGTTCCTCAGGAAAGTTTTTACCTTTCCAGTTTCATTTTGATGTACCATCATCTTAAGAAACTTCCTTGAGTGTGATTTGGAGTTAACGTAGTAGCATAGTAGAAACAAGGCATGTCCAAGAGACATGGAAACAAACTCTGGTTGTGCTTTAGTAACATGCTGTGCTGGAAACTGTACAGATTGAACTATTGGTGGTATATTGTGCTTATTTGTGGTTGACTGCCTCATCAATTTTTGTTTGGGAACTGAAATGGAATTTGGAGGTGGATATGATATTAATTAGGAATGAAATTGGCTGCAATATGCTTGGAGATAAAAATCTTTTCTACTGGGAATCTGGTTTTGTATCGTGGCCAAATTGTTAAAGAAGCATTTTACTGGAAAAGACAATTTTATGCAATACTGTTACCTCTCACAAGAGACAAAGTCAATCAATTAAACCTGAAGATGATTCGATTAACGATAAAGAAAAAAACCCCACAACCAACCAACCCAAACCTAGAAAGAAAAGGCTTTCTGACTAAAATAGATTAAGAATAAACCTTTGATTGTCAATGCCCACTACATAGCCCATGCATATCTCCCATGTCTGTGTAAGTAGTCAGGCAGCTCTCATCTTCACGTCACCTTACACTACTCGTTTGGTCATTCTGTCAGATACGTGAGATCATCATAAAGCATTCATGCATAGCTACAACTTCTGCCCCATGAGTACTATTGAAAAACATCTTACATACAGGCACTATATAGTGGCAAGCATGTTTTAGAAGTTAGGTAAGAGTTTGACAATGAATTAGCATTTAAGACTCTCTGGTATTGAACAACCTCTGAAACAAAGTTTCTTCAAGCTCTTCTGAAGGAGTTCAATCTCCTTTCCAATTGCAGAGCACGGTTTCCTGATGTTGAACTAGTCTTGCATGGGGCTTCTTGCTCTACTGGGTCCTAACTGTAAATCAGGGCAACAAGAGGTAAGGCCAGAAGAGAAAAAAAGAAAATACAAAGGGTACACACTAGTTACAGGCTGAAGAACATGCTAGGAGACTGAAATTCGTGAGAGAGCTTGTAAGACAGGAAAGAATGAAATATAAGGAAGAAAAGCAAGAAGTGACTGAAGGGTGTGTAAAGACTGAGTGGAAACTGGAGAGAACAACTCCAGCAATCAATAGGAGAGTTTAAAGTTGACAGCTATCCAGGAATTTAAATTCAAGGAATGAAAGACTAGAGACAGGCTGACAGTCATGAAAACCGATGTCTGGTCTCCTAAGGAAGGGAGGACTTGAAATAGAGGGAAAAAAAAAGTAATCAGGGAAAAGGAATCAGAACTCACTGGAAGATAGAAAAAAGACAAATATTTGGATTTCAAACAGAAGGAAGATAAAGCAGGAGTAGAGATTGACCTGTCAGGAGAAGACAGTAAAAGTGGGAGTTTGGCGTCTCTGCAGCAACTCCGGGAGTCAGAGAAGTGCCTTCAGCCAGGTCGCAGCAAGACCTAGAAATGCAAGGAGAAAAAGAAGAAGGAGGAGTCAAAAAAGTCTTCATGTGAAAGCTGACAGAAGCCAGGGTAATGGCTTAATGGTGGTGCTACCATCCATGTGGTACCATTCAACTGTGAGAAAGAGACTGTAGCCCAGCAAAGGAGCTAATCTGGGACATGTCATTGTGGTTTGATGCCAAGAGTCCAATTGTTTTGTAGGGAGTGTTGTGGAAAGGACAGTTCTGTATTTCTTAGACCAAACTGTATACTCCTAAAACTACCTTGGCCTGAAAATCTGTGGCTGTGGCTTGTGTTTTGTGGCTTGAGGAGAAAGAGGTGTCTTAAGTAAGATTTTTTACCTTTTATATTAAAGTAAATTTTATTTCTCTGAATGGCACAGCTGGCAAATTTGAGACAGATTGAGCAAGTGATCAGATGGAGCAACAATTTCCTTCTCATAGTGAAAAACATTAGGCTTTTCTGGATGCTCAGAATTACAACTCTCCTTAAAAAGCTGCTCAAAGAGGATCTATCTCCTACCTGGATGTGCTTGGCTGGAGAGATTGCTTTTAGCCATAGCATTAAAATTCAATGTCAGAAAACTCAAGGTCAAGCTTTTGTTTTTATCAAAGCTTTAAAATTTTAAAAACTTTAATGACTTACTTTAGAAAGGATCCATGGTTGAAAACCTGGCAGAAATGTTTAGCAGGTCTACAAAGCTTATCTACTTATTTATATGGGAGACCTCTTCTGCACCAGAGCAATTTCGGTCCATGAAATGCTCAAAGATGCAGTGCCACCTTTTGGACAAATTGATGTCGTGTTAGGTCAAGCATGAAGTTAAAAGAGGGAGAAAGAAATAGCAGGTGACATTCAGGCCCTGGTCAGAATTGGTTCTCCTAGAAGTGATCATAGCAAATGGAGAAGATAATTTGGAACAGTATTTGTGAATGTCTGTCTGTTTTTTCTTCAGAAAATGTATGGCTTTATTTCCAAATTTATTTGAAAAGCTTTTTAAGATCAGGAAAGTCTATGACTGTAAAAAAAAAGAAAGCAAAAAGAAAGATGAGCAAAAAGCACACCATGGTTATATAGGACTGGAGTATGGGCGTTAACTCACAGGGCTGAGACTTGTCTGCTGTAATGTTAGATAAGCAGTACCAATTTCTCCAGTGGCCACAAATCTACAGTGCGTGATCTTCATGATTTAGGGAAGAACATTCAAACAAATACGTACACCATCATCTAGATCCAGGGGGATCACCTCTGTGGTCTTGAAGATTTAAAGGCTAACAGCATGGAAACTGTGTGTAGTTCTCATCTAGCAGAGGGATACTTTAAAAGATATATCGCTCATCTTTAGTTAACTGCAAAGCCTGTGTATTACCTTTCCCGGCCAAAGCATCAGCAAAGAAGAAGGAAGGTAACCATACAGAAATGTGAACTGATGATTCTGGAAATCACACATCCACCTGATGATACCCTCCTGCTGTGCTGTATGTACTTTAGGTAATCTCCATAAGTTAACTCTTTCCTTGAAAGCACTAAAAGTACATTGTACAAATAAAGTGCCCAACACTGGAAGTGTCATGAAAAAAAATACATCTCTCTGCAGTGTAAATTCTCTGTCTTGTACACAGGCCAAATTTGAAAATAAGGTCTTAGATGATTTCCTCCCTTTCTTCTCCATGTATGCTAACAACAGCAGCAGCTCAGAAGAAAACTCCTGTGGGTCTCAATAGTCTTCCACAAAATAACATCCATCTGTAGATCAACCATTAGGGTGTCCTAGTGCTTTCCTGGGAACCCTGTAACAAGGACTTTCAATCTGAAGCAGGACAATATTCTGTTACTGGCTCCTGTTGCTGCCAGAGCTGTTACCCCACCGAGAGGACAGCAGGCTAAAACTCTAGCAGCATCTACAAATATCTGTAAGACATCTCCATTTTGTCACAGCTGCTGCCTTCTTCAGCCTCCATCTTACCTCCTGGAGACCAGAGCTAGAGTTCAGCAGCCTGGTGACTCTTCTTATTTCCTTTGAAATTACTGGGAGGTATCTTGGTGGTCTTGGGACCCATCAGGTATTTAATCTGTCTGTTCCTTGTGTGCCAGTACAGGGGCTGTTATTGTAGGCTCCTCTGATACTCCCTTCTCACCACCTCGTTTGCTTGCATTCACAGAGTTTTCTACAACAGGGTGAATTACAGAGCATGCACGTACTGCTTCCTAGGAGGGAAGAGGTGCTTTCAAGAGTGACACAGAATTCTTGTTCCCAGTGGCATATCGGTGCTAAAGCAGCTGTCCTCTCCACTGTGTTTCACTTGTCTTTGACAAAGGGTATTATAGAGCACACTCTATCTCCCAGCCCACTCCAATGTGGTGGATTGAATATGATTTAATCTGTGGCCTTGCTAATAACATGATTTTTCTTTTTTTTTTTTTTAAGTTTGGCAGCTAAAACAAAAATATAATGAAGAAAATGCATTTCAACTGACAGAAATCCTTTTTGTTCAATCCCAAATGAGATATTTTGTTTTGGTCTTGTGCAATTTTCTTATGCTTCAAAAATAAAATTTAGCTGAAGTTAGTCTTACAATACTGCTAGAAGAATGCTACTTATACAGCATACTATGTAAATTTCCAGATTTGGAAATATTTTGATTGTTCAAGTATTAAAAAAGAAATTATTGAAATTGCACCCTCCACCAAAAGAAACCACAGCAAAAAAAACCAAACCCCAAACCCAAAACAAAACCCAGTTTGATTTAATCTGTAAATATTTGTGCATTTTGGCAATAATTCACATATTGGCAGTTTTTCTTTCGTGAATAAATGATGAATGTGCAAAAATATGTCTGACTGTAGTCACATCTTTCAATTCAGGTATGTGTCAGGGAAAAAAAAGTGTTTTCTTTTTATTTCAATTAACAATGGATCTGAAAACATGAAAGAAATAGGCAGACCTCTCACAGAAGTTTATATAAGAAATTTATATTATCTTCAAATTTAGTTCAGATGCTTCTACTTTACTTGTGTGTGGTGGGGCAAGTACCATAAAATGGCAATTAACTGTTCCCCATGCTCTGTACTGGCCTGTTGCTGTGCCGTTGGTGTTTGTGCTGTGTTGTGGTTCTGCTGTTTGGGTGTTTTTTAATATGTTGCAGGGATGTGATGCAGTATGACAAGACAGTTAAACCAAAAGAAATACAGTGTGTGTAATTCCGCACACATGCAGCAGCTGCAGTAGCTGTGATTCTGCAAGGGGATGAAAGGTGAGCGGGGAAAATAAAATGAAGGGCTGGCTGCAGCTCTCCTCTTACACCACCTTCAAGAAAGCACCAGAAAATTCAGATGGAGTAGAATGGAGAGTTAAGCCTTTGTCTGTCTTGTCATGGTCAACTAAATCTGTTAACAGGAGCAAGGCTTTCTTTCTCCAGATAATCAAATTTGGTAGAATCTAAAATGCTATAAAAGGAGGACATGTACATTAAAGACATGGACCAGCAATCTACTGGGCTTAGGAAAAAAATGCCCAAATCTCATTCACATAACAGTCTCCAATAAATGAGATGGAGGAAATAAGGCGTTAGCCCTATTAAAAATAAAGTAGCTGCCATGCATAAGAATAAGGTGATGTTTTAAACCTGAGGTCATGCTGCAATTATTTTTCCTGAGGTGTTAAGCATCTCCAAATCATCATCCCATATTCATGCCAATATGCTACAATTAGAGACGAGTAAGTACCAATATATGGTATGAGAGGGAAGAAAAGCTACAGACAGCTAAAAAGTTTTCACAATTACAACAAGAAGGTCTTCTAGTGGGTGCATCAATTTCACTTAGGACACTGAGTTAAATTTTTAAGTCTACGAGCAGAAGTTGTTTTCCCTTAACAGGACTGACATTGTTAAAGCAATACAAACCCTCTCCAGGACGAACACAGCTGCAATGAGCAGCTTTTGAGGTAATAGATTGTTCTCTGTATTAGAAGCTGAGTCAGTATAATTGTTTTTAAAATTTCACTCTGTAGTTACTCTGTAAATGCATCCTCCAAAGTAACCCATGGAATTGTGTTTGGGTCTTCTTCAGATGTTTGAAATACTGTGCTCCTCTGTCATCGTTGGTGAGCCACGCATCAACATGCATGTTATTGCACATGAATCATATCAAAACCAAATGATGCACCCATAACTGGCATGAAATGAAGTGACAGTGCATGCTAAGTCTGTAGACTGCAGGTGCCCCACCTCTGTTTCTCATTAAGATTTTCAGTATTTCAATGCGAACTCCTCTCTCTGATAGCATTGAGTGGCATAGCAAGAGTTGTTTGTCCTGAGCAATGCTTAAGCTTGGCTTGAAAGGGTGGGATTTCATCTATCTTTAGGGTTTTTCACCCATTTATGTTATGGCTGAATCAAAGCTATTTTCTGAGTTCAAATCCTATAGAAGAGTTTCTCTGTAGACTGGGATCAAGTGCACTCTCAGTAAGTTAGAATCATAGAATCACCTGGGTTTGAAGAGACCCTTAAGATCATCAAGTCCAACCACAGCCTAATCCTGACTAGTCCACCTCTAGATCACGTCCTTAAGCACTTCATCTACCTGCCTTTTAAATACCTCCAGCGATGGTGACTCCACCACTCCCCTGGGCAGTCTATTCCAAGGCTTGACAACCCTTCCAGTAAAGAAATTCTTCCTGATATCTAATCTAAATCTTCCCTGGTGCAATTTTAAGCCATTTCCTTTCATCCTATCACTTGTCAATAGAGAAGAGACCAACCCCGACATCCTATGAAGAGTGTGTCAATACTTTGACTTCTGCAGCTCCTCCATTATTGTGTGCATGGAAATTCTTTGCACGCAGGTTTGAGGCTTGTTTACACTTAAAGCAGTCCTGATGCAGCAGTCAACAGAGAGCAATTGGTGCACCTGGACCAGTTTTAGCTCACAATGGAGAGAAGCAGCAGTCAGATGCTCTGCTGATGGGTCTCTTAGTGTAATCTATGTGTGTCCTTCCCTATTGCTAATTGTCAGCACTGGAGAATCTACATTAATAGTCTGCTGCCAAATGATCCTAAGAAAAACCATGAGTTTCTTTACATATTCATGCCTTCTTTCTGTGTGCAGCTGTGGTACTGGAGTAACAAAAAAAACCCAACCAAACAATTGAAATGTATGTGGGCCTTTGCCCTCATTTCTGGCCCAGTTCTGCAGAACTTATGTGCAGTGGACTGTGTGACTAACTCTCGTATGCAAATGTACTTTGTAGAAGTGCAGATTAGCTTATACCTTATTCATCAGCAGAAAGTTAAATACTAGATGGAGAAAGGATTCCCTCATCCATGTCTCTCTCTGATTTTGAAGTCTCCCCATAGATTTTTTCTAGGTAAAAAATTCTCAAAAATAAACATTCATGTGGTATCAGGCGGCATTTATGATGCAGAAGAGAGTGTATTTTGGCAATACCAATGTTTTCTATAATTGGTAAGACCGCAAAAGTAGGTACTTGACTGAACTCTTGAGTGGCAAGTATTTTACTCGCAGTAAACAACAAGATCATCAGAGAGGCATTCACAGGAGAGAGACCAAATCAGTGAGTGAGCAGCAGATGGGGCTTGAGATTCAGAAATGAAGAGCATGGGAGACTTCATCTCCTAAATCTATTATTGATTAAACCATGAACAGTCAAGACTCTCATTTCACTGACATTTAGTGCAGCAGCTCTTGGCTGACAAGCTTAGGGAGTGAGCAACCTAGCAGAAATTAGAAAAGAGTTGGATAACAGAGTCTATGCAGATAAAGAGCAATCATACAATTGTTATTAATAATAATTCATGCATTGCTGAAACCATTTGCACAGATATTAAATTCAGATATGAAGAAAGAAATTTTTATCAGTACTGGTGGCAGCATAGCTGCACAAGTATGGGGCTGGCACAAATTCCTTCTTAGGGAACAATCGATCTCTTGAGGACCACTATCTTCAATACCTCCCTTCACTCCTTCCTACTAAGACCTTCTCTTTCTCATTCTGTTCTCGTCCCTGTAGTAGCTAATGCACATCCACAGAAGTACAGGTAATTCTGCCTCATCAGAGAGTGATTCTGCAATTTTACAGATTCACAGAACAGTAGGGGTTGGAAGGGACCTCTGGAGATGATGTAGTCCAACCTTCCTGCTAAAGCAGGTTGCACAGGATCGTGTCCAGGTGCATTGTGAATATGTTGAGAAAGAGACTCCACAACCTCTCTGGGCAACCTGTCCGTGTTCTTTCACCCTCAAAGTGAAGAAGTTTTTTCTCATGTTCAGGTAGAACTTCCCATGTTGCAGTTTGTGCCCTTTGTCCTGTCACTGGGCACCACTGAGAAGCATCTGGCTCCTTTCTCTAGATAACCACCCTTTAGATATTGATAAGTATTTGTCAGATCTCCTCTCAAACTTCTTCAGACTAAACAGCCCCAGCTGTCTCAGCATTTCCTCATACAAGACACTCTCCAGTCCCTTAAGCATCTTTGTTGCCTTCCACTGGACTCTCTCCAGTAGTTCCCTGTCTGTCTGGAACTGGGAACCCCAGAACTGAACAAAGTACTCCAGATCTGGCCTCACTAGGGCAGAGTAGAGGAGGAGGATAACCTCCCTTGACTTGCTGGCCATGCTCTTAGTGCACGCCAGGATACCATTGTTTTTCTCAGCCATGAACCAACACTGTTGGTTCACAGAGAGCTGGTTACCCACCAGGACTCCAAGGTCCTTCTCCACAGAACTGCTTCCCAACAGGTCAACCTCTAACCTGTACTGGTGCCTGGGGTTATTCTTCCCTAGGTTCATGACCCTACACTTACCCTTACTGAATCTCATTTGGTTCCCCAGAGAATCAGACCCGATTCTCCAGTCTGTCAAGACCTCACTGAATGGCAGCTCAGCCTTCTGGTGTGTTGGCCACTCCTCCCAGTTTTGTATCCTCAGCAAACTTGCTGCACGTGCACTCTGATCCCTCATCTAGGTCATTGATGAATATGTTGAACATGTTGAACAAGGCTGGACCCAGTAGTGACCCCTGGGGCACAGTGCTGGCTACAGGCCTCCAACTAGACCCTGCGCCGCTCATCACAACCTTTTGGGATCAGCTGTTCAGTCAGTTCTTAATTCACCTCGCTGTCCACTCATCCAACCCGCACTTCCTAAGCTTGCTTATAAGGAGGTTGTGAGAGACAGTGTCAGAAGACTTGCTGAAGTCAAAGCAGACAACAGTCACTGCACTGTCTTCATCCACCTAGCTGGTCATGCCATCATAAAAGGCGATCAGATTGGTTTTCTTTCTCTCCCGTAACACCTAGTACAAAGAAATAGTATTTCCTCTCATGTTGGCCTATCCTTTTGACACAGTTGGGGTTTTTTTTGGGAAATTACCTTTGTCTCCTCTTCATCTTGATTCCAACCTTCTCTTGAGCCGATATCCAACCTTTTCTTTCAGTCCAGGTTCCTCTCTTCCGTTAAGCTTCTCTTCACAAAATCTAGATACATTTCTCAAAGTCTTAACCCTGAGTAATTTAACAACATAGTAACTGCCTGTTTCTGCAAGACAAATAGTGCCAAGGCTGTCAACAGAGCTATTAGTCTTTTGTACTTCCTATCCTACCTTGTGAAGAGGAAAGTCTGTTTGGCCCATGCAAGCCACTGAATATCAACAATGTTTAGGGTTTGAATTCTTATTCTGCTGCATTCTTTCTTCCTGAACCTAACTGATAAAGTTCTTGCTGACTTTGAGAGATTTCCCTAAGGGCAGTTCTTAACACCCACGGGCTTCTGGATTACAAAATCCTATGTCATACTTATCCTGGTAATTTTCTGTCCTCTTACTTGTAAATTGTGGCCTGAATCTGGGCTTTTCAGAGACAGCACTTCTGCCCTACTCCTCTACCTAAGCACATACCTCTAACAGCATGTGTAGAGCGGGTCTTGGGAAAGGAGGTGCAGTGTGATAGCTTCTGTGCCCATTGCTGAGAAAAAAAAAAACCAACAAAAAACCCCCAAGCAAAATAAGAAAACCTGGTGCCATCTTCCTTATTCTCCCACCATGTATTTATCCTCCTCAGCCTTCTCTTCACCAGAGGTTCAACAGTCGTAGCTCTCTGTCTCTCCTCATGCTAAAGATGTTACGGTTGCTTAACCATCTTTATGGGCCTTCACTAGACTCTCTCCAGCATGTCCATATCTCTCGTACTGAAGAACCCAGAACTAGTCATAGCACTCCACATATGGGTTCACCGTTGCTGAGCAGAGGGCAAGGGTCACCTCTATTGACATGCTGTCAACACTTTTCCTCATGCAAGGAGGCTGTTGTCTTACTTTGCCACAAGGGCACATTCCTCACTCACAGTCAGATCCTGAAGTCCTTCTCTGACGAGCTGATTTCCAGAAAGTTGGTCACCAGTGTGTACTGCTGCCTGGCATTATTCCTTCCTGGGGACAGACTTTGCATTTCCCCTTCTTGAATTCAGTAAGGGTCCTGTCAGATCATTTCAGCAGCCTGTCAAGGTCCCTCTGGATAGAAACACAAACCTCTGGCATATCAGCCACTTTTCCCAGTTTTGTGTCATCTGTGAGCTTGCCAAAGGTGCACTCTGTCCCATCATCCTGGTCATTAATGAAGATGTTGACAGTACTGGCCCCTATATTAACAGCTTGGACACACTACTAATGACTGGACTCCAGCAGGACTTCATACCACTGATCACAGCACTCTGAGCCTGATCACTTGACAAGTTTTCAGATGTCCTCACTGTACAGTTACCTAGCCCATACTTTGTCAGCTATGTCTATTTTAAGACCAAGAAGTAAAAACTGGTGTCTCTGGATGGAGGATCCTATCTTGAGGTGGAGAGGGTGTGAATTTAAGCCATTGGCTGTGCATGTAGCATTAGAAAGTTGTTACAATCAACTGAGTGCTTTTGATTCTGTGATAAAGAAGATAGCAAAGGCCCTTTTCAGCTTGCAACAGCACTTTATCCAAACAGAGCATGACCTGCAAACTACAGTCATCATATTTTTGCTCTCTATTTTGTCTCAAGGGGTGGTTACATTTTGCTTCCTGCTAGACACACTTGGCCACATTTGATTCTGCTCCATTTCTTAAGAGGTCAGGTCTTTAGGCAAGCAATAAGAATTGCCAATGTGTTCAGAGATTTACAGGTTTGTTCTATATCCTGTAGGCTTCAATCCTTTGCATTTGTTCAGAACCCCCAGGGATGGCTAGCTGAGCTGGTTTGGTTTTTGCAGTGCACTCTTTTTTTTCTTTCCTTTCTAAATTTATTAACATGATTTTCAATTACTTTTAGAACCCTGATAGTAATTTATTTTTAATTATCTACACTATGTAGCTGTAACTTGCTAAATATGCAGGTCAGTTTAAGGTCTCCCTCTGAAAACGAGTATTATGGTCATGGAAAGGCTCTCAATCTAGTTCTATTATTGTTATTAATTCTAATTAAAATAATACTTAGTACTTATCTAGCAGTTTTATGTCTGGAGTATTTTGCAAACATTTACCGATTAATTTTCACACAATTATTTCAAGGTAGGCAGGAAATAACAGTGAAAAAACCTGTATCATAGAGCAAAAAGAAGAAATTCAAGTCACTTATCTAGAATAAAAGGAGGTAGTGAGCCTGTGTGGCCCACAGGCTCATTCTCCTTGAAGTCTGTATAGTTTACTACACATTGCATGTGGACCCAATGTACAGCAGCAGTAACCATGCATCCTTGACAGCATGTAAGCTAATGCACACTCTGATTCCTCTCAGCAGGGAGTACAGAGAAGAGAAATTCATATCATCAGGTTCAGTTTGAAAAGAAGAAATAAATGTAACCAATGTAAGGTCAGGATTTAAAGAGACAAGTGGTCTCTGTCTCGATTCAGAGCC
Source organism: Zapornia atra (assembly GCA_013400835.1). Lineage (NCBI taxonomy): Eukaryota > Metazoa > Chordata > Aves > Gruiformes > Rallidae > Zapornia > Zapornia atra. The sequence goes on along the minus strand of VZTU01017481.1, from coordinate 650,521 downwards.
ATTAAAAGGATGGGATTCCTCAGCATATGGTTAAGTACCAAGGGAAAGAGACTAAATAGGCAAGATTGGATTGAAAGGAAGAGAATAGATCTGAAATTCAAATTAGGGAAGCAATAAGTCCTTGGCCCTGTTACCAAATTTGACACTGACAGAGATTAGTCTTGGCACTATCACTAATGAGAGAGTTGGGGTGCTTTTAAAGCTAAATTTGCTGCCAATATCTAAAAGGTTTGCCATCCATGGATGAGCACATTGTTTCAGAAGGCCAAGAGCTATTAATACAGTCACTACATAATGAGTGAGGAAGACCAAAGGAGCAGCTTCTGTAAGATTAAAGGCAGTTCCAAGTCAACACCATTTCTGCAGTGTTACAGTTCTGTGGACCAGTTACAGCTGAAGTCTGGAGCTCTAGTGGAGAACATCAGTGATGCAAAGCCATTGACCAGCATATTTGCCAAAAGAAGTCCAGTGAGCACAAATCAATTATTTGCACAGGAAAAAAAAAATTAAAAAAAAAAATTGATGGCTTCGCTCCTTGGAACAGAATGATGCCAGTGTGACACTTCCAGGCATAAGATGGATGCACAGCCCTGATGACCAGCCATCAGGAAAGACAATGAAGAAGCCTTCATCAAGTGCTCCCAGGACACTTGTCATTAACATGCCAGGGGCCGAAGATTTTGCAGTACTTTTCTCATAAATGGGACGAAATACCTCAAAGTGTATGTTACTTGCAAATGGCTCCTTTTTGTATATCAGAGGGCAGGACCCACACAGTCAAAACATGAGGAGAAGATGAAGGCAGAGAAATCATCCTTAGCCGAGACTGACCAAATTTCAAGAAGAAATTAGTATCATGTTAAGGATAGGCTGGGTATGTGCAAGAAAGGATGCTGTTTAATGTGTCCAAGTAGTTATTCCTGCTGTCATAAGATAGACAGGTATTGAAACAAGCCAGAAGTACATGGCACGAATTACTGGTGGAGAGTGTGCAGGAAATAGTGAAAGGGGTATATGGAGAATAAAGGAGTGTCAGAAGCACACTGCAGTCCCAATATGCTGCCTATACCTACACACAAAATCAAAAAGGGCTTATTTATTTTTACAGGGCACAACAGAGATCATAGTAGTTTTCTTTTGAGCTGTGGAGAAAACATATTCAGATAGGACCTATTATCAGAAAGGAACATTTTCAATAGGAAAACTTTAAAAAAAATCCCTGATGGCTAAAGCCAGGAAGAGCCCAGCTCTTTATCTTCTACTCTGGTGGGCACCTGCATGGACACCCTGGCTTGAAGACAATGTAAGTTCCTATCTGTCTGTGTCAATTGAAAACCTCAGAAGATGTGAGCTCAGATCATTACTTTCCTTCCCCTTTTCCTTTGTTCCTTCAGGAGCTGTGGATACCTGCTTCACCCTCCTTGAGTCTCTCAGGAATCTGGCATTTGCAGGCAAGAAACTCGCTTTATCTCAGAAACAGTATATATTGTTGTGGCAGAGGAGAAAACTCACTGGAACCCCTAATAAGAAGCTTTGGTAGCCATGGCAAGGGTAGCAATGTAGGAGCTTAGCGTACATGAGCCTCTGGACTACAGAAGCTAAACTCTGCTAAAGCAAAGTATTCTGTTTAAGGCACTGATTCATCCTTCATACAAGACATCACTATGCAGCATGGATCAGAAAGTCCTCTCCATTGAGTCCACAGCTCTGTCTGTCCTGCCTGATTTCCATCAACTTTGAAGGCAGGTCAGGCACTGCAGGCTCTGTCGAGGTCCAGTGGCCCACTTCTTCACAGGCAATAATTATGCCATGATGCACAGGCAACATTGCCTACATTTGTTCTCTTATTGGCAATGCCAGCATCTTTCCTACTCCTAGTAGGTGCTGGGCCAGCACCAATGATACTAAATCCTGGTCTCCTTTCATCTCACTGCATTCACTGCCAACCTGGAAAAAGAAATTGTTGAATAGTTTCCTGCCTACTGAATAATAGAAGATTTACAATTAACACTTTGATACCACAGCAAAACCTGTCATTGTCCTACTTGTGCGTACAAGAAATAAACTGTGCACAGGTCACTTCTGGGCTGAGGGAAGTTTTGGGCTGGCGTAATTACTGTTTGTTCAGGATGATTGTACAGGTTAACTGGACATTTAAATATCCAGTTTGAAGATGACACGTTAGGTGGAGTTTTCAAAGATTGTACCTTGCAGGATGAGGATCATGCTGCAGGCTGTCCCTCAAGAGGTCTATGCAGGGGAAGACCGCGAGGAAAGAAATCATCATTGGCTGGGGCTTGAGATACTTTCTTGGGGGATGAGCGGCCAATAAATGCCAAAAAGAGTAGATAAACCATTTCTGAGGTATTTCTAGAGGAACTGTGGCCACAGATGATCAACACTGAGGCAGGGACACCCCTGAAGGACTGCAGCTATGGGCAAACCATAGACAGCCAGTAACATTAAGAAGGACTGTGGTTTTAGGTGGCCATGTGTATGGGGAAGGGGGGAGATAGATATTTCTGTAAGTTTTAAAAAATCTAATATTTTTCTTTTTTCTTCAATGCTCAGATCAGTTACTGAGTGTGTTGGCTGGCAATAAATTAACTAAAGAGTCCTCAGTTTGAGGTACCTTCTGCATGTGATAAATGTCCTACTGTGTCTCGCTCTAGGGTTGCCAATGGTATTCAAAGGTACAGCAGTGATAGTAATAAGGATAATGAGGACACTGTAACAGCCTGTGAATTCAGAATAATCAAGACAGAGTGAAGGGCACATGATAGCACCAACATTATCCAATTCCTTCCGTTTCAATAGACATAGATATATAATCTGATATGTAATATATATCATGTTGTAGTATATAGATACATTCATGTGTGTATGTTTAGACACAGATATTTTTGTATGTGAATACATTTTATATGCACATGTTGATTCCTCATATATATTACCATCATTTTTAGAGATTAGCATATTTTTGCATACATAAATTTATATACAAATATTTGAAACTGTGTATCAAAATCATCTACTCCATATAAGCTATATATGCATACCAGATACAATATAATATATGATAACCAATGAAGATTAAGCCATATTCTTTATGGATTAATATACTGCTGCTCAGCCATCCAGTCTATAGTCTATATTGTCTGACAGACAATACTCTTCTATACTATAGCTTAGATTACTTTGAACTTTTATTGTGTATTGATGAAAGCTCAATAGATTCCTGAAATGTGACAGGGGATTTTTGTTTATTTCTTTTTTAAAAAAAAGCAATTGCTGATTGTATGTTGCGGTGGTTCAACCCCAAACAGTGGCTGAGCACCACATGCTGCTCGCCCAGAGAAATACAGAGTACATAATTGACCCAATGATAAGAAAGTGCTGCACAATAAAAGGACCAACTGCACTCAGACTGCCCTGGAGGCACCCAAGAGTGTCCCTCCCCAGACAGTCCCTGTTATGGAGGAGTGACCATGTGGAAAACAGCTCAGGCTAACTCAACTCACCCGGGCTGTCTGCTTGGGGAGATTGACTCTGGCCTGGCCAGAACCAGGACATATGTGTGTGTACATATATATATGTATGTATGATCTGGTAAAAAAAAAAAAAAGAAAAAGCTATTTTTCAGATTAAAAATGTTTAAAAATGTTTTTTATTGAACTTCAGAGAAAAAAATGTGTCTTCCCCTCTTCATATCATCAGGTTTTGCTCTTCAGCAGCCATCAGGAGCTGGAACTCTGCTGATTCTCTCCCCCAGGAACCACCATGAAAGCTCATGGACGATCCTGTCCAGTACCTGTTGATGAGAAGAGTTGGAGTCCTGGGGACTACAGGCGTCTTTTAGTTGGCCCCATGCAGGAGACCAGCAATGGACCAGCAGTGCAATGAATCCATAAAGAAAGAAAAAATGACTGAAGTTTCTGCTAACAATACATATGAGGCCGTTTTGCCTCACCATGTAGTGCAATGCCATTTTTTCTTAATAATATTTCTGTACACCTTTCAAGACCCAACGTAATATAATTCCTTAATCATGACAGTTTGGCACCACATCTAAATTTACAGCTAAATGTAGCTTTCATTGAAGTCAACCCCCTGCTGGCATCCCAGTGGCCACAAAAAGAAAATGTTCTCTTTCACTGCAGAAAAAAAGGTGAAGGTGGCTGCGAAGGAAAATAAATGAGCTACTTATCAAACTACTTTTTAAATCTGTACTTTTTAATGTTACGGGGGTATTTTAAGTGACTGACTTTCTCTCTACTCTCTTGCTAATTGGTTGTTCCTATTAAAAAAAAAAAAACCAAGGAAAATTAAGTAAAAGGAAATAGAAATGCTTATCAAAGAATAGAATTGATTTCTCACAGCACGGTCATGCTGCGATTAGCCACCTGCTCAAAGACATGCAAGGACTATGCAGGAGAAGGACTATTCAGATACCCAACAGCTTAGGGGAGCCTTTCAGACCAGTTCCGAAGGACTAAGAGCACATACACACTGTTGCCTATGTGGTGCTAAGTGAAATGATATTGCCAGACCTCAGAATGGATGGAGAGAAAGTTGGGAGCTGTCACTTGTGTAATGCAAAAAACCAGGGTCACACCAAAGCTGTTTGAAGCAACACTGGCTGAGGTTTTGGGGTTCCTTTTTAATACTATGTTTTACTGAAACGTTACAGTGAAATAAGCTGTGGAGGGCAGCTGCATGTGACATTTTGTTTCATTTCCGGAAACCTGGGAGATGAATGTATGTGGGCTCCCAGCCTGTGCATTTCCATTGCAATTCCTTCAGAAATGAGATATCATGTACAACAACGTATTCTTTATGGCTTAATTTCCTTCTGCCCAAGAAGCCAATCAGAAGCATAAATGGACAAAACCAATTTTACAATAAAACTGTACGTGCGTTATATCACAGCTGTATTATTCTGAACTTTTGCTCTATTTTTGCCTAAGGATGGATGGGTAACTGAAACAATAGGAAATATTCTGTTCGTTGGCTTCTTACAGATAAACAGAACCACCCGATTGATAGTAAATATTGGTATGTGCTTTTCTGTGAATGCTTTGTAGCGTGGCAATTAAGTATTGAGTAAATAATAAACATCTCAAGGCAAACCTTTTACAGCCCAAATATGACAAGCGAGTTACAAAATGTTCACTTATAAAATAGGAAAAAAGTGCTTTATCGTCACTGGAAACAGCCAATGTTACAATTCAATTCCTGGTGTTTTCTCAGCAGCCCAGTGGAATATCAGGTATTGTTTGGAAGGAATTAATTCCTTCATTTGAGCATGTGGAAACCAACATTTTCAACACTTCTCAAATATATGCTGTGTTAACCCAGGAAAACAGGAAATATGTTCTGCATCCATCAAGGGTTTTGTTGTTTGTTTGTTTGTTTGTTTCTTTTAATCTGAGGGCCTTGAGAGCTATTTTACTTCATAGAGGTATCCAGCAAACGATTAGTTTCCGTAATAGTACAAAAGACATTGATTGTCCAGCTGGCAGAGTAGCATCTCTTTAATTAGTCCAATCTGCAAGTTGGATGGTCCTCTGTGGCACTGGCTGCTGTTGTGTGAAGTATCGCTCCTGCTGAGGTCAATGCTACTAATGACATCTGATGAGCCAGGTTTCCTCTCTCAAGGACAGCTTATTTTATTTTGCAAAAGCTCACTGGCACCAATCTATCAGGTTCCTTTAGGACAAGGTCGCACTTCAGCTCTGACCAGGGTGAACCCTGAGTCCCACAGGTAAGAGATTGTGGCTTCTGGGAACATAACCTGGGCTTCTGGGGCTCGTGCCTCCTTGTGAGCACTTTCCTTGGGTAAATCTCTGCATCTCTTGGCTCGGCAATTTGACTGTCTCCTGTTACAAGTGGACAGGGTCACAGAGATGGTAGGCTGTCTCCTGGGGACTTCACTTTCTGTTTTGCTTGGGCACTTTTCTTGGGTGGACAGTTTTCACGGCGTATTTTCCTGCATCTTAATGGAGAGTTTTATCTGACCAGGAATAGCTTCTCTGGGTTGGGCAGTGTACCTCTAATCAATAAGACAGACACAGAGACATAACGCGGAAATGAATTGATTTCTGTGAAGAGAGGGGAACGTGACTAATTGTTGCTGAGACACCTGCTGTTACAGCCAGATTGAAACATCTCCACTGTTCGCTGCTATGTGTAGCAGCAAATTGCTGGATGTGAAGGCTTTCTGCCAGCAGTCCAAATGCCCAGCACAAGAGGGTGCCTCCTTTACAGCACAGTCTGATGACTTCAGCTTTTGTAGACAAACCATCCTTAAACTAGCAGCTCAGGTGCTGTTAGCACCTCACCCCATTCACCTGGTTTTTAAGGACTTTTGTAGACAGGAACTGAACTAGAGAGATGACCATGATTTGAAGTCCCTGCACTGACCCTGGAGTATGTTCTGTTGCAGGAAACTCTTTCTGAATAATGTTCGACCTTGGTAGGACTTGAGATGTTTGACAAAGATTGCCACAATTATCCCTTTGTATAAATGGGAAAACTGAGGCAAGGGGACAGTAGTAACTACCTTTGAACATCAAGAGAGCAATGGAAGAGGCTGAAAATGAATATAGGTAATTTGAAAAATCCCTCCTAGGTGCGCTGTTTCCTAGTATCTGCCTGTGTTTGCTTCTTCAATTCATAGAATCAGAATCATAGAATCATAGAATGGCTTGGGTTGGAAGGGACCTCAAAGATCATCAAGTTCCAACCTCCGCTGCCATGGGCAGGGGCACCATCCACTAGACCAGGCTGCTCAAGGCCCCATCCAACCTGGTCTTGAACACTGCCAGGGAGGGAACATCCACCACTTCCTTGGGCAACCTGTTCCAGTGCCTTACCACCCTTGCGGTGAAGAATTTTTTCCTAATATCCAATCTAAATCTACCCCCTTCCAATTTAAAACCATTCCCCCTTGTCCTATCACTACATGCCCTTCTAAAATGTCCTTTCTCAACTTTCTTGTAGACCCCCTTCAGGTACTGGAAAGCTGCTATAAGGTCTCCCTGGAGCCTTCTCTTCTCCAGGCTGAACAACCCCAACTTTCTCAGCCTGTCAATTCTACTGGGAAGTCTTTTGCTCTAAGAGAAAAGAAATGATGGATGTCACTTGACTAGTTTTCAAAGCTAGCTATGTTGTGTACATCAGTCCTAGACCTATGGAGCTGACCTGAATGCTCAGTGTGTCTACACCAGGTATGTTACATTGCAGCTTTGGCTGGTTGGTACTAGGATGAGAATGATGCTTGTGCCTGTAACAGATCTGTTCGTAATGCCTTGAATACTCTTGTCCCTTTCACTGCTAACTGAAAAATTAAGCTTTTAGTTCTTCTCCCCGCAACAGCATGTGCTTGGGATTCCCTGAATGCATTGAATAAATCACACTGATTTCTCTAGTGCTTTAGAGCACCTGTCTTTTTAATACGATTGCTATTCTGATGCATAGAGAAATTTGCCAGCTCAACATTAGTCTCACGGTTGTTGGTGGTTGGGTTTTTTTCTAATGCAGACTAGTTACCTGTCAATCTGGAGAGTTTGCCATTTGCCTGCCACTGTAAAATATTTAATTTGTCATCCACATTCTCCTCCCTCATCCATTCCCAAATACACACAGACACAAAGAGGCAGGAAGACCTTCACTTGCTTAAGTGGGAATATCTAGGACTGTATGAGAAAAGAGTTTAATATCTCATATTTCAAATAACTTACATCTTGGATTTCCCTGTTTAAAGTCCCTTTGAAGTTCTTTTTTAATTGGATTGGACTCGGAAATTAATTATCATGATTCTCTGCAGTTAGCGGGTACTTTACCTCCTCTGAGCCTTGCTCAGATGTTAATGAATTAAAGACAGTTTGCATCTAATTTGGACTAGGTAACTGACCAACTCAGAAAAAGACTGTATTTCTATATAGTGTCTCATTTTGTCACTGCTGGGGGAAGTACCTGCTGGGGGATGGCTGACATTTAAGGGCTTGTGCAGCGAGGATGCTTCCATTTGCAGCATGGAGTCATTAGGGTTTGCTCCGAGCAGGTTGTGTTGGCATGGTGCTGGAAACAGTTGAGCTCAGTCTGCTCCCTCAACTCACAGGCAGCTGCACCAAGTCACTAAGAGAAACAGCCAAAAAAGCACGGTCGGCATGTACCAGGGTAGATGGGCATATTAACGTGCTAAATACATTCAACCATAATCAATGGTTCATTGCTGGTGGGTTAAACAACCTTCTCCCTTGCTGAAGGATTTTATTTGACAGCAAGGTTATAGTGAAACACAGAAATCCAATATCCCTTCTATAAAATACAGAAGGAGAAAAAAAAAATACGTGGACTGAAATTATGACTTAATATCACATTTAGTTTGTCCTTTGCTGGGATTGGTAGGCTGTGTTTCAAAGCTCTATAATTGATATTGCTCATAACACCAGGGAAAAAGAGAAAGAGGGCAGGCTATAAACTAGAAGACTGGAGCGGTAAGACAAGCGTATTGTGAAGTGACAATGGAGAACACGGTGGCTAAGGGATCACTAGATGGCAGTCATCTCTCCAGCAAGGGTAAGCGAGGAAGGGAGATCGAAGCTTGTGGAGTCACAAAACCAGCACAGAGGAAAGCAGATGTAGTGTCATAAAATTATTGAAATGATGTCAAATTTGCTTTGCTTTGCAGTAGGAGTCCCAGAGCAGGCAATGCTCTCTCAAAAGTGGCCTCATCGTGTCAATGGATTTACTGACATGAGGAGAGCAGAAGGGATTGGTGTGTGCACACAAAACAAAGACGAAAAAGGAATTCAATTTAAAAAAAAAAAAAAAGAAAAGAAGAAAATTGTCTTGCTGAGACTTTCAGCCTTGTATTGGAATGTGAAAATGTGGTAGTTGAAACTCAAACCCTGATGAATTTTTCAATACAGATTGCAGACATTAATGTTACTTGTACAGCACCAGTGCGGGTGTGCCATGTAATTTAGCAAGCCTGGAAACCGTAGGCTATCTGTCTGTCTGTCTGTCTGTCTGCAGAGTTTATTAATTATATTTATTATTTCTATTGCACTGCTCATGGTGCATAAGCCTGTGCTAACTTCAACAGAGAATGAGAGGCATCCCCAGTCTATAAACCTGTATCAGGGAATGCATTAAAATGGAGGAACTTGGGATCACTCCAGCATTTCCCCTCCCGGTTACATTAGAAGAAGGTATGGATTTGGAAGGTGAGGAGCATAGATCAAAGAATAGCTATGGTTTATTTACAATTCATATACTTATTTTTTCCATGTTAACACTCATCCAGAAACATGGCAAACATGGGTCAGTTCTCCATACAGTTTCTTGGAATAATTTTTAAGGGACAAAGGATTATGCGAGTTCCTCTATACCAGCAAATAGTATATGATTACACTGAATAACATGCTTCTCCACCAATACTGTATAGTTGCACTAGGGCCATATTTACCAAGCTGTTAGGTTATAATTTCAAGTAGATGGTCACAATGAGAACTATGAATTTATTAATTATAACCCACGTTGTCCCAGTTGGCATTTTCATGTGTAAGAGCAGGAATTTGTTAATATCAGCGCTGACTTTTTTGGTTTTTTGCAAATGTTGAGACCAAAGTTGCCTCCCTTGGGGGAATAAGAAGAATCACATCTTTTTAGAAAGTCATCTAGCTTTGCTTAATGACTTGGAATGATGGAGAGATTACTGATTTGGTTGGTTACTTGGCTCTTCAGCATTACTTCAACAGGCATCACTCTGAGACAGAAATTTATAGGTAAAAGGCCCAAAACCTGCTAGCACTTTGGAAGAAGAGTACGCAGAGAAATCGCTTCCTAATAACATATTGTCCCTTGGAAGTAATATCTTGGAAATAAGGTAGAACTCCTTGGCTTGCAGTATCTGGTGTCTCTCTCCTTAGTTTTTCCACACAGATATCCTTCTCTTGGCTCTGGTGTTTAGTCTCCAGTGTGATTTTATCCAGTTTCCTTAACATTCAGTCCTTGGTTCTTTGCTACACTTTACTAAGTGGCTTTGCTATACTTCGTGCAGTACAGCTTGTTAAATTTAAAAAAGTCATCACCTGAGCTGCTCAATAAACAGTGAAGATGGTACTCCTTCAGTTTGTTATGCTGAAATGCATTTTTCATGTTTCATACCTGTTGTGTTTTTTCCTCTGAATTCTGACTTTTTCTTTTGCATGTCATTTTCTCAGAAGCGGTGACAACAGGATCTGACTAGATATCCATGACATTTTTTCCCAGTTCTAGGGAAAGAGGAAGATACACCTTCCTGTGCCTATATGCCTGAAATATATTTGTGTTCCCACAAGCAGCCAGCTCCCCAGGAGCTAGAAGTAAACCAGTAGGAGATAATGGTTAGTTGTTTATCCACCAAGAGCATCTAACAAGACATACAAGGTCACTGCTTTGTAAGTGACTAGAGGGATCCCATTCTAGAGGGATGACTTTATATTTAGCAGAATTTAAATAAATAATTTGAGAATTTAAAAAAAAAAAGTTGATTCAATAAATTTATAAAGGGCATGGTGAGAACTCACTGCATGTGATGAAACCGATACCTGAGACTTGTCTTACTGCTTGACTGCACTTCCAGGCAAGCTGCCTCAAAAGGAATCCTCTGTGCACAGTAGGTAGAGAAGCCTTGCTTTTCTGCTCCTATAGATCCAGGGAGCTCATTCATGATTATAAGAACAAATTATTCCCAGAGTTTCTGAAATAAAATACTGTAGAAAGAGGAAAGAGAAGGAAATGCTTTGGCTCTTCATTCTGACCCTGCATGAACATTTTCTTCTAGGTGTTTAGATTTTCAGTGGAACTGAAATTTTGGGGGTGTGTACATCATTATTTTAATTCAGATGAACAGTGTACATTTGAATATCTCCTCAGTGTGCCAGTCACCACACTTGGGCTCACGTTTCAGAATAGTGTTGGATCATGTTCTTTCCAAACAAAGCTAAAGTATAGGAAGGACTCCTATGGTGCCTCCAACACGCTCCAATCACTAATGGGCTTTCAATCAGAGTTAGTCCATAGTCACACCACTGAAAATAAAGATAGGGTGGGACTGGGTTCCTCAGCAACAACAGTTTTGATGTACAAATTGGAACAAATTGAGCAAACCCCTTTGCTAATAAGATATAGACATTGTACTCTAACCAACCTAACAAAAATACATATTTGAATGCACACAATTTCTCAAGCAATATCCCTGCTAGTCTTTATTATGATTACCTATCATATGACATTTTTTTCCAGAAATGCCATTACCAGCCCCAGGCAGGATTCTTGGATTTCACAAAGGCAGGTTCCCTGTGGTCTGATCTGACATTTACAGATATCAGTTTAGAGTCATTATCTTGGTTTCACTAAGAACAAAGCAGAGGACCTGGTAGAACTAGGAGTATCTGGACTTCTAGGTGTTGTGCACTGTGTTCAGATGTCCAGATGTAGTTTCATCATGCTCCATTGACACATAATTCACAAAGGAATATCAAGGTCTTGCAGTTTTCCAAGGATCCAAGTCAGACTGCTTTCACTGTCCAGCAGCGGACATCTAAAGAGGACCTCATCTTAGGAAGTCCTTCTATAGCAAATAAAGAAAGATGGACCTCCAAAAAACATTTAAGATTATCTACAGTCAAAATGTAACTTAAGATTCATCACCCAACAGAATACCTTTTGTACTACACCAAAAGGATACCAGGGTAACTATGTCAGATCTATGCACTTTGGTTTTAGAAACAGATGAATCCTATGTGTGGACCATTTAGAAATAGATGGAAAATTAAGATTTTTGGGAAGTAGAGAATTGAAATTTACATTTTCTACTGAAATCATTGTAAGTCTCAGCATAAAAACATAAAAATGCCCACAAAGGTTAAAAGTTCTTCAAGTGACAGGTCAGGGAACCATGTGCTGTTTCCATGGAATAATTCAGCTGAGATAAAAGTATCGTCCACAGTCAGAACAATAGCTATGCAATAAGCAATTATCACTTCAGAGCTATGCTCCCCTGGCTCTTTATAGAAAAAAAACACATATCTAGGACTGCTGTCTAGTATCATTGTCTCAGGCTGAATTTCACCTTGCTGGAATCATGTCAAATCAGTATGTTCTTTTCTTTTAAGGATAAGGCATTTGTCATTTGTTTTCCTGGTGGTATATTATCTATTTCATGCCTTACAGTTTTTTCTTTTGCCTGCACTGCTGCTTTACTTGGCAATATCAATGCCAATTTATCCCCATCTTCTAATGCATGTATTTCTGTTATGAAAAAATGAGGATAATTCACATAATTGGACTGGGATTTGTGGATGTCATCACAATTCACCAACACTTGTAAGTCCTGTAGCCTGTTCCCTGTTATTCTGCAACACAGTTAGTATATGGATTGACACACTGATAAAAATAGTTGAGGACATTTAAGATTTCTCCATAGAGAAAAATCCCTCTGCTTCATTGTCTCAGTTTAGTGGTATACTTTCCATATTGTACTGGATATTTGTCCTTTGCTACCAATATACATGCTGGTTCTCTGTCTTCCAGGTATTTCCTTCTTCCTTTATTCTTTTACTTTTGTCCTCCTGTAAGTCATATAGAAATCAGTAGAGTTAGTAGAGCTTTCTATAGCATTTTAAAAACATATCACTGCACTTAGTAATCAACTGCACTTTTACTAGTTTATGCTATGGGTCAGTAAAACAAGATGGATAAATGCCTTCTGAAAGTATATAGGTTTTTTGACCAACTTCTTTTTAGTGCAATGTTTTATAAGACTACTTCCAAAGACGGGCTTCAAAATGTAATTTTATCTCCCAGGGATGTGGAAGAAAGATCTGCAATAGCTCTAAGTCATATATCATACCTCAATCCTGCTCATAGATCTTGCTATTAAGGGCTTGACTGGCACTTAATTTCCATCTCTATTTAGCTGTTCACATTGGCTCTTTTCTCTTTCCTCTACCTTCTTATGACTTTCAGTTCTTTGTTTCCTTTCAGGACTTCCTTCATAAATTCAATATTATACTTCCTTATCTCCTTCTCATGTTATTATTAGGTTGGAAGTGCATTTGTTTCTCATAATTTTATTTAGGCCATAGAACATAAGAATCTGATTATTTCAGGTGGTTTTACACCCTAATTATGTAACTAATCAAATGATTTTTTAGTTTGGTTGGAGATCGGGGGTTTCTTAACTATTTTTATGTCTCTTCTGGTATTGTTCCCAGAAGGCCATTTTATTCCAAGACAAAGATGTTTTCTTGGTTTCCTTGGTCATACATCCAGTTCTTCTCTTTCACAGCTTTAAGACAGAATTGCTCCTTGGGCCACCTTAGGTTAAGCACTCTTTATTTTGCCGCATTCTTGTAGAGCCACGCAACAAAGACAGCTACACCCTCTTCTTCTGATAGCAATCAAACTAAGAATAGGAAAAAGTAATCCCTGTCCAAAGAGAGAATCAGCATTTTTTTGGGGTTTTTTGATTATTATTCTTTCTTTCTTAAGAGCAGGCAGCAACATATGGTGCTCCCTGACTTGCTCAGCGCCCAGACATATGGATGCCTTCCAGCCACCCTGATGGCAAAGTGGGCTGGAGACAGACTTAGTGCCGATGCCATAGGCACACTTGATTGCACAGCCTCCCCGGCTCTATGGGGGAACCCTGTGGGGCACTCAGGCCTGTGCTTTTAGCGGAAAGCTGTCCGAAGGTGCCTCTTGAAAGATCGCAGAACTGCAGCCAAAGACCTTTTGGATTAAATGCATGGGATATATATCACTGTCATCTTTTGAATATTGGTGTCCCTGAACTGAAAGGTTTTGGCAAGCTGAATGCTTGGTGTTAAACTCTGAGTCTGAATGACAAATAATGAACCGTTTGCTGCCGGTGAAGTTACTATTAGATATTTCTAAATGGAATTTGTGCACATATGGAATAAAGTCAGTTTTGTGACATCTCTTAACTCTGGTCCAGTTCCATTAACTTTTATTTTCCTCACCTGTTTCCATTGTCATTATTATCAGCCTTGGGGCAGGCATTTTTGAAACATCCATTTTAATTACAGCACAATAAGAATACAGCCCCTTGTGATATTTATCAGCGGAATACTCAAGAAATTTTTTAATATATTGAAAATAAATCCTGTTTATGGCATACTGCTTTCCCAACTGCAGAAGAGTTTAGCAGTTCATATATCATGCATTTACCACCTTTTTAACATTTAAACAGAGCCTGGAATTTATACCCTTTGATGACTCACTGGTCCCTGCTGCTCAGATGTAATCATCACTCAATAAGAAATGGAAGAACTGAGCGAACACAACTAATACTGCAGCGCTGACCAAGGTGGCAGAGCTGAGAAAAGTAGATTAATAAATTCCAGCATGATCTATTCCTAGCAGCAGACATGGGCACCCCGGAACAGGCTGGGTCTGATCCATAAACATGCAAGGCCAGGTAAGAGAGAAAGCAAGACTGCTGGATACTCCATACAGAAGCTCATTATAAAAGTTTATGGTAGACTTTTACTGGTCCCTTAATACTTGAGCAATGGAACCTTTGGTGAATGAACGATTAACCATTTTCTGGGAGCTTGAGGAAACTGTGGAACAAAATATTTGTAGAACCTGTTTAAATGGGCTTTGGCACAGAGGACCCCCTTTGATAGGCTAACTGTACCTTGTGAGGCTAGGAAAACACTTCATAGATCCATTAGCAAGGAAGTGTCCAAGGAAAAGACTAACTCAACACTACTGGGAGCTATTAGTGCTACTGGCCTTTTTCCCTGACATGTGGAAGGGTTGAACATAACAGCTAAATCTTTGGCCTCACAGCTCTGTAGTTAATGTCCTTTTGCAATTAAACACACTGAGATGGTTCTGCCTTCATCTGTGGGCTTTAGCTGTAACTGAGATCAGGCAGTGGCTTGGCATGTCACTGACCCTGCCCACAGTGTCTCCTTTGCTGATGTGCATGACAGCACTGCTTTGGCACCCACCGCAGATGCACAGTTGGTGTGTTTAGGAGGTGCAAGGAGGTGCACTAGCAATAGGCTGCAGCTTGCTGAAAGGATTCCCAGGATTAAGTCTGTTGCCAGCCCAATCTGCCATAGAGGGTGTCTGCAAATCCCCCCAGTCTGCCTGAAGCCAGCTGTGTGGCTCCTTCACAATGCATGAGACTCAGCTGCTCAAGATTGCTCACACTGAGATATGTAATTCATGTGCAGTCTAAAGGACCCAATTTCACTGAGGCTATACTGATTTACCCCTTTTTATGATCTGACCATACGTATTTATTTAAAATGTTGTCAGATTCAAGGTATCTTAGAGGCCTGTGTGGTCTATACTGCCTTTAGGATGATATAGTGTATGAAGTGACATAAAGCTCAGTACTGGTGCTAGGTATTTATGGGTGTTGTCATCCCCTTCAAACAGATGCCTGGCAAACAGCAACCTAGTGAAGCAAGGTGGATCAGGGATGAAAAGTTTTTTTAGAAACAATAGTCACAACGCATCATCTTCTCAAGGCCTGATCCTGCCAAGGTGCCTCCTACTTGGGGTGTAAATGAAAGCCCATCAATGGCAGAGACACCTTTGTAGGCCATAGAAAGGGAAGAAATGTAGAAAGGAAAGATGCCATTTAGTCATAGTCAGAAGTCCCTCCTGGATGCCTCACTCCAGAGCTACTGGGTGGTACCCCTCCAACTCTAGCACAGCCATGATACCTGAAGGCACTTCTCTCAAAGCATTTTGCCCTCAGAGTAATTTCTTTCTAGCCCCCCGAGTCATGTGGATTTGATGGAAGGCAATTCTAGGGAGATGACACCTTTTTGGAACCACAAAAGCTTTTAAGCTGGCTGGCTACTCACACACTCTCTTCACAATCATTTTCCTTGAGTTACAAGCTCTTCTGCTCTCTTCTGCCCCACACCTTCCTTTCACCCCCAGTTTCTCTTCATCTTCTGCTATTTCCTTTGTTTAGTTAATCCTCTATAATGAAATCCTGGATAATTAAATAATTAAAAAATAGATCTAAGAATTAATTTCGTTTTGCCAGTCTTCACTTGGATCATATACTATATTCCTTTTTCCCTTACGCTCTGCCTTGGTTGTTTAAAAAAAGCCTTTTTTGGTTGGGGACTCTCTGTGAATGCACAGCATTGTGTGTTCAACACAATAGGCTTCTAATCTCAGTTGACCCTTCAGCAACCCTTAAGCTTAGACTGCCACAAATATCAACATATAATTTCAGCTAATATGTATCAATGAGTACCGAGGCCTCCATTTTAAACTGTGATCCCTACATTTGCTTGAAAGACCAATTTGTGATAAATGACAGACTGAAGTGTGGAGTACTGTGACCCTGTGAAAAACCCTTGCGTTTATTTGTGAAAGCAATTTTTTTTAAAAGGCCCCATGACTACCTATACAGTTGCAACTATGGGAATATGCTGCAAGTAAATCACTTTTCTTGGTGCTTAGGCTGTTATAGTTGGAATTCACATCACTCAAAAACTAGAAACATAGTCTGTGGTCTTTACATAGACAACAGACAGGCATCCTCAGAGGCTGATTCATCTTACGTGTCAAAGATCCCTGTACCAGATGGCTCCACAGATCTGCTCTCCAGACAGTTCAGAAAACCGACTCCTTCCCTCAATAAAGAAACTCCTTCAAACAGAAAATAAACTGCTCCTGCAGGACCAATTTGTGTTCTTTTCTCCAAACCTAATATGTGGTCTATGTGTAACACCTCCATATTTGTATTCCACCACCTTTTTGGGGTACTTTTTGCCTTGCAACATTAAAAAAACCACCATTAAGAGTACCAGTACCTATGTTACATTGAAAATAGAATCAGTAAGAATCATATCCTCTATGAATCACAGGTTTGCAAAACGCTAACACAGTAGTATTTGTTTTCAGTACTTATTCATGAGCCAACATACCCACTCCCAAGTCTTAAAGGTTGTCCATTTTTTATGTCCATTTTGCGACACCAGAGAGCTAATGTGTAGGAGACACAAGTGCTGGCTATTCCACCTGAAGGTAAAAGGAGCTACAACTTGAATAATTACATCAAATCTATTTATTATACTATTCTATCTTTATGGTTGTGTTTCTTTCCTATCAGTTTAACCTATTTCAATTCCAATGTTTCCTGTTGCCTTCTGCTGGAGAAGATTGCCAGGGTAGAAAGAGCAAGCAATGCATTTTCCTAGATTAAACAGAGAAAGCAGAATGAATCACTGCTTCGTACAGTCTTTTTTTGAAGGAGAGCCAAGAGAGACATTGATTTAAAGAGCAAAGTAATTGGCACTTCGAGTTTTGATCTCACATATAGAAAACATAAAAGTTCAGGAGAACAGAGAATTCATCAGAATTGATCCAGTGTGACAAGGTACTGCAGAACTTCTGAAAAGTAATGTAAAATAAAGGCTAGTAAAAAAAAAAAAAATCATTCCAGCCTATCAAATTCCACCATTTCTTCTCTCTGTAGGAAAACAAAAAGGTCATTTGATTTTCTTATTTTAGTTTGCTTTGCGCTTTTTTTTTTTTTTTTTTGTCTGGGGCTTTTGGTTGGGGGTTGGTTTGTTTGTTTGTTTTTCCCCTTTTATTCAGGTTAAATTGGACAAAATAGGTGAAATTTACCTAAGAAACTCCCTCAAGTGTTATATCTTTGCAGTTGCAATCAATTTACCTTAACCTCCAATAAAAGGTCCAGATTTGTTCATTGTAGCAAGTCTTGATTTATTTAAATGGGGTTGGATCAGGTATGTGAATAAGGAGAAGCAGTCCAATTTCTGGGAATGAAGGCTCTTGTCTCCGTTTTGCTGTGGTAGCAATTGTTGACTACAACAGCACAACATCCATTTCCCAAGACTCAATATGAGGAAGGAGACAATTCAGTTGTGTAGATCAACAAAACAAATACAAATCAAGATACAAGCATTCCAACAAGCCTTTCATACATGTTTTGGTTTTTTTATAAAAAATAGAGTCAATAGCAATAGAACTTCTTCACAAAAGAAGAACAAAAGTGAAAGAGCATATGGTACTCTACATGAAGAAGGAAATTGTAGATTCTCAAGGTGCAGCCTTTTAATACTTAAAGGGGTCTTAAGAGAAAGATGGGAATAATATTTTTAGTAACCCCATAATGATAGGACAAGGGGCAATAGTTTCAAACTAAAAGATGGTAGATTTAGACCAGGTATAAGGAAGAAGTTTTTTATAATAAGGGTGGTGAAACACTGGAACAGATTGCCCAGAGAGGTGGTAGATGCCCCATCATTGGAAACATTCAAGGCCAGGCTGGACAGGGCTCTGAGAAACCTATGTAGTTGAAGATGTCCCTGCTCATTGCAGGGGAGCTGGACTATACGACTTTTAAAGCTGCCTTTTGACTTAAAGTATTTTATGATTCTATGACTCTTTCATATTATGATTCTATGATTTTGGGGGCTACTGCTACTACATACCTATGTCCAAGAAAACACTATTTCAGGCAGAGAACTAAGTATTGGATATAAGGAGCACCAGCAAAAAACCTCTGCCATCCCCACAAATTAACTCAATAACAAACACTGTGACAAAGAAGTTGCAAAAGTGCATAATCATCTGCTCTGGTAATAAAATATTTTTTGTTTATTTTTGGTAAACAGACAGATAGTTGTTTCCAGATTAGAACAGGGAAATATATGTTTTTAAATTCTCTTTGTGAGGCAGTGGTTTACTAAATACCAACAAGGCAACTTGGACCATTGGCTGTAGACTTATTGACTGATGAGATTGTTAAATTGCTGTTTTCCAAGCAGGACACTGGGTAAGTCCTTTGAGATATTGTGACTGTCCAAAAGATTGAACAGAGAAGACAGGAAACAAATATTTCAATATTTCCAAAGGGTAATTACTGAAAATGTAACTATAGGTCTGCCAATTTAATGCTTACCCAGGGCAGAATCTCAGGAAGACAAAATAGGATGTGTTCAATAAAGAATTAAACGTGAAGCGCATAATTGATACCAGACCACATGGTTTAATGAATGATAAAACTTTAAGGATAAGTAAGCTGTATTTTTGGTTGGATAATTAGTCTTACAAAATGTGCATTTGTTAAAATGCAAGGCCGTATGACCTTCTCATTTTAAAAAGACTCCAAACTATTCAAAGTCTACGTAAGACGAAAATTTACTAGAGAAATTTTAAAAGAAAATACAAAATGGAAATGATCTTTCCAAAAGAACATTTCTGGTAGGGTTTTCTTGTCCAAATGTGCTTCAGGGAAGTTCGTGGATTGGGAGGGAAGGCAAAAGAAATCAGTGGTAAAGGCCTATGGTTGGCACTAACTGTATGAGGAATAGCTTCTAGAGAGAGGTCCAGACAGCAAGAAAATCTGGGCTTTCCCTCTTTTAATTAAAGAGCTAAGTGCAAAGATCAAACAACTAGGAATAGGGAATGTGCACCGTAAGTTAAATTAAAAAATGAATTAATGTTGGCAAGAAAAAAACCCCACCCTTTTTTAATGAGAGCAGACTGGAGAGAGTTCAGGTGAGATCCCTAGAATGGTTTGAAATTTGGAAAGCCTTTGATAAGGGACTGAAGAAGATCAAGTGAATTTTCTCTCATCTTTAAGCTTGCATTTCTATCTAGCCACAGTGACAGCAAACGCTCTCACTCTACTAACAGTGTCAGCGTCTTTTGAAAGCCTGCCCATGATTGCTGGGACTGAGGTGACTCCTTTAAAGCCAAGACAAGAGGAAGTGTTTATTCCAGATAACATGAGATGTTTTCATGTTTCTCTCAACAGGAGAGGGAGGGAAATGAGAAGTTCAGACCTCCGACGCACTGAAGCTGGTGTCCAGGATCTTGCAGAGCTATCCAGAGCTGCCCAAGGAAGCAATCAGAGAGCTAGAGGAGAACCACCATGGGCACAGCTCGAGAGGACCAGGAATGACTTTTGCAAACAAGAAAGGAGGGTGAAGACAATGTGTTGACACCAAGATTTAGAAGAAAATAAATAATTTGAGGTATTGATTTAAACTACTACTTTACCAAAAAAAGTGTGAAATTGCTGTAAACCAGCTGCAATTTTTTTTTAAGAAGAGGCTTGGAAGCAGTTAAAATTAATTGGGACACAAAAAAATTATTTATGTCTGCAATATGAAATATCAACTCTTTCTTGGATTGTGAGATAGAAGCAGAAAATGCAGGCTGAGGACAGAAATGACTGACAGTAGAAGATGGAAAAGGCTATGGACTAATTTAGGGATCACTGCAGGATAAGTAATCCAATCTTCCTGCTCATAACAGGGTCACCTACAGCAGGTTGCTCAGGCTGTTTGGTTTGATTTTGAATATTTCCAAGGATGGGGATTCACCAGCTTCACTGTGCTAGTGTCTGATCACCCTCACAGTAAAAAAAAAAAAAGGGGGGGTGTGTGTTTATGTTTAGACAAAATATTCTGTATTTTAACATGTGTCCATTGCCTCATTGGGCACCAAGAAGAGCCTGGCTCCACTTCCTTTACTACCCCTCTTCCAATACTTACCCATATGGATAAAATGCCTCTGAGACTTAAATATTCCAGGCTGGACAGTCCTAGCTCTCAGTTTGTCCTCATATCAGAGATGAACTAGTCCCTTCATTGGCAAAGCTGGGAGGAGTGGCTGACACACAGGAACACTGCACTGCCATCCAGAGAGACCTGGACAGGCTGGAGAGCTGGGCAGGGAGAAACCTAATGAAATTCAACAAGAGCAAGTGTAAAGTCTTGNTCCCTGGTATAAAAAAGACAGGGACCTCCTGGAGAGAGTCCAGAGAAGGGCTACGAAGACGATTAGGGGCCTGGAGCATCTCCCATATGAGGACAGGCTGAGTGAGCTGGGACTGTTCAGTCTAGAGAAAAGAAGACTTAGGGGGGACCTAATTAATGTTTATAAATATCTTAGGCATGGGATGCAGGGGAAATTGGCCAGCCCCTTTTCAGTGGTCTGTGGGGACAGGACAAGGGGCAATGGCTGTAAACTGGAGCACAGGAAGTTCTGCACCAACATGGGGAAGAACTTTTTCCCAGTGAGGGTGACAGAGCCCTGGGACAGGCTGCCCAGGGAGGTGGTGGAGTCTCCTTCTCTGGAGATATTCAAGACTCATCTGGACGCCTGTCTGTGCAATATGAGCTGGGGAGCTGCTTTGGCAGGGGGGTTGGACCCGATGATCTCTCGAGGTCCCCCTATGATTCTGTGATTCTGTGATTCTTTGCCTTTTTCTGGACTCACTCCCGCATAGCCATATCTTTCTTCTACTGGGGAGCCCATCACCCAGCAATCCAGATGTTTCTCACCAGTGCTGAGTAGAGGGGAAGGACTGAGCCATCAGCAATGTTCTTCCTAATGCAGCCTCATACCAAGATAGGAAAGGATGGGAAAAGTAAGGGACATAAAGAGGAGTCAGAAAAGAACACCTGACTTTCAGAAAAGAGAGAAGAATGAGTGGAAAAGTAAAAAGTTAAGTTTAAGAGGCAAAAAGAAATAGTATTTTTTTCATTTGTCCTTCAGCAAAACAGAGCAGAGAAAGAATCTTTTGATGAGGAAGTCAGGAGTGCTGAAGAAGAATTCATGGATTACAGGCACCTGATACATTTCAGCTGGTGAAGTAGAAGTATTTAACAAGGAAGAGGGCATGACTGATAGGAAAGGAGTAGGAATGCTAAACACAGGAGAGAGAATGAAAGGGTTTTCTGCCAGACAGTCTGTACTCCAGGAACAGGACTAGAGAAAACAAGTATCTCTAAGTGTAAAGGAGTAAGTGTGCTACGTGACGGAGCTCTTAAGGAAGGCTGCAGTTGGGAGCAGAGTCATAACAAGGGCCACAGCAGGAACATCCAGCTCTTGGGCTAAATAAAGCCATGTACCTTCTCACTTCACATGTTATTTCTATTCTTTTGCATGAAGTAGAAGACCCATCACAACCTGGCTACTGAGAACTACCCTAAAGAGACCAATGTTTAAGATATTCTCAAAGGCAGGAGACAGGGATTTGGATTTATTGAAGCAAAGGCGTGAACTGATCAAGGATGAGTATCATAAAAGGTAAGCTATGGATTAGCTCCCTTTGTAGTACCTAATAGTATTCTGCTGCAGTGTCTGCATAGTGGGGCACATACTGAAAAGAAGATACACTTATGCCAAATCCTATTGCATCTAAGGCTTTCTGTAAATCTGGGATATTTTTAAGAATAGAATCATAGAATCATAGAATGTGTAGGTAGGAAGGAACCTTTAAAGGTCGTCTGGTCCACCCCCCCTTGCAGTAAGCAGGGACACCTTTAACTAGATCAGGTTGCTCAGAGCTTCATCAAGACTGACCTTGAATATCTCCAGGGATGGAGCCTCCACCACCTCTTTGGCAACTTGTTCCATTGTCTCAGCACTCTTATAAAGAATAATTTCTTCATAATGCCTAATCAAAACCCTACCCTGCTCTTGTTTAAAATCATTGCCCCTCGTCCTAACGCTACATATTCTTAGAAATAGTCCCTCCCCAGCTTTCCTGTAGGCCACAGTTGAATGGATCTGTCCAAATATGCACACACACACACAAACAGAGCCCCAAGAGAAGAAAACTCTCTAATTTACTATGCAACTGCTTAAGAAAATTCAGTAACAGGTACCTGAAACATGGCAAGTTCGAACTAGGAGTGGGTCAGGTATTTTTGAAAGCAAGGGTAGCTAAACTATTGGAACAATTTTTAGGTACATAATGGAGAATCAATTGTGTATATCCCTAAATGAACATTGCCTTTTTTCGTAGGAATGCAGGTTCTGATTTAGGAAGACCATGAAATCTAAACATAGGAATCTTGCTGTCAAGCTTTATTGGAATTATGAATAGTTGATCATAATGGTCTAGTCAGTTTGTTAGAATAAATTTGTCTCAGCAATGAAAAAGCAAGGGGGTTTCCACTTGTAACTTCCAGCCTCATACTACTTCCTGTTGAAAGGCTTGTCTCTGAAATACCAAGGTGTTTTGTGTTTGCTCTGGTGCAATTATACTGAGATATCAACAATAAAAAAACCCCAAACCTCCATTTACTGTTGTATAGTAATAAAATCTGTGTTTATGCCACTGCCCAACAGATAATTAATTCAGTTGGTGTTAAGTTATAACTAGAGGAATCTATTTGTATTACTCTAATTTACTTACTCTGAGTTGTGGCTGCCCCCTCCCTGGCAGTGTTCAAGGCCAGGTTGGATGGGGCTTTAGGCAACCTGGTCTAGTGGAAGGTATCCCTGCCCATGGCAGGGGTGTTGGAACTAGATGATATTTGAGGTCCCTTCCAACCCAAACCAATCTGTGATTCTGCAATTAACTGGTTACCAAACACACACAACTATCAGTTCCTAAATTTTCCCAGTCTATCACCAGTTTATTTCATTATAAAACCTTTAAAAAGATGTCATAAAATCTCTTTGCTTTCAAGCTTAAGGTTTTGGCAGGATGTTCAGGTGGGGAAGTGATAATTCTGAGATACTGGAAGCTTTCCAAGAGGATAAGAGCAGCATTTTCCAGACATCCTACTAACATCAATTCATGGATGCATGTAGCTTCTTATCATCCCCATTGCAGGCTATGGCTCTCAGACTTCCAGGGCACTGTTCATATAGATTTGTCCATTCTGTTAAGAAAGATAGGAAAGGGAAAATTCAGATACTCTCCCATTAAAAAGGGCTGGAATAGTTAATGTCTGAAATAGTTTGTAGAGAGCATTTCAAATAAGAGATTGAAATGCTGGATAAGGAGAAGCACTTTGAAGATTGTGATCAAGTTTCATCTTTGAAAAGAGCCAAAAGAAAGTAGACAAGCTTAATGAAAGAGGTTACTCAAGGTGACTTGCCATCACTGCTCCTGAATGTGAAAGTAGCAGGTTAATAAAAGGTTCCTCTTTTTCTTTGGATATAGAAACACAGCAACAGGACCACACTGAATTTTACCTTGGCAGTGACCATGGTGACTTCCCCTCCCACTCACCCTTTGTCAGTGGGGTCTAGGGGTATTGTACACCTAGTGCTGAGAGGCTGAGGTTCACTACTTCAAAAGGAACACCTGCAAGTCTTATTTTGATTAGAGTACAACACAAGGATCTGATTAGAGTAGATTTCCTTTAAAATATATGTCCCTGCATGTACATATACTCCGCTCTGCAGATATGTAGCCCGAACCCTGATATCTACTAAAGGAGGCTCATTGAGGCACTTCTCGGAGGCAGATGTGAATTTCATTTCTGAAGCAGCAGTCCAATAGCACAACTAAGTACCACTTGCAACACAGCACCATTGTGTAGGCATGCAAAAATCTTCCCAAGAAATTTTACCTGCATCAGATACTTAAAAAAAAAAGGCTAAACTACAGACCAATACCAAGCATTTCCTATTAATATCAGCTATCAGTATGAGAGATTTGAGTAACTATCTGAGGCAAAGAGAGCCAAGGGCAACTGCAGAGAGTCACAGGGGGGAAAGCAAGAACACAGCAACATCCGTGGTTCAAAAGAAACTTCAGGTGATCTGTTATGAAATTTCCATATTGCAAGAGAGATGGAAAAATATCATGGCATGCCTGCAGACTGAAAAAACTACCCAGGAAACCTTAACTTTGCCTAAGATGTAAGTGTAAATGCCATGGATACTTTTTCTTCTGTGGATGTTTTATCTAGCATGCACTGTGGACCCTTCTTTTCCATTAGAAATGTCTTGGTCATGTATCTGACTTTTGGAAAGCATTAAAATGTTGTCATCTGCAGAAGCAGGGAGATAAAAATTAAATTCCATGAGACTAGAGG
The DNA here is from genome assembly GCA_013400835.1 of Zapornia atra. Lineage (NCBI taxonomy): Eukaryota > Metazoa > Chordata > Aves > Gruiformes > Rallidae > Zapornia > Zapornia atra. The sequence continues at coordinate 625,643 of VZTU01017481.1, read as the reverse complement.
GACAAGGAAAAGGAAGAAACTAAAGCTAATATTGCGGTAGTTTTCTGCACTCATGTAACAGAAGTTACCAAGGTAAAACAGGCAAAGTTAAAAACTGACATATCACAAAATATATGGGAGAGATCAAATAGATTTCAGTGTTATTTCAAGCTTTATTTCTTTCACGTGTTTTATTTTTCTAAGAATATATTTCAAAGATCCAGTCTGCAGTATACACATATGTTTCTGCTTGTGTGTCTGCTGTTGAATACAATAGTGAAACAAAATCCCCAACAAAACCAAACAAAAAAAAAAACCAAACCCAAACCAGCAACATTTATCCTTCCCATCCCAAAAGAAAGCCCTCTACCCACTTCTTTAGTTCAAACCTCTGAGTTGCTTTTGCTGTGTATGGAGCAGCAAGAAAACACAGATAGTACTGCAGTTTATGCAGCTGCTAATGTCTTCTTTTTCTGAGATCCCAAAGACTGGGATAATTACATTCTGCAAGAGGCAAAACAATTTATGAAAAAAAAAAAATTCTCTTATTAAAAATTAAATAGGACTTTCATAATCAGTTGCTTCAAATATGCGTGAATAATGACAGCTAGAAACCAGTCTCTGCAGATTGCTCATGGAGTGGGTGTGAAGCTGAAGTCAGGGTAAGAAAAAAAACCCATAATGATAAAAGAGCACTTTATTGGAGCTTTTACAAGGTCATTCGGCCAAGGCCAGATAAAAGTTACTATTTCTCCAATACCCTGTTACAAGAGAGAGAGAAAACAGAATTAAAAATTATCTTTTGCTGCAAAAACAAATATCAGCTTCTCTAGGATTAGGTCTACTGGAAAATAAAGTCTCCCTTTTCTTCTGACAGGTTTTAGCTTTTAATTATGTAAAGCCTTCGTGAAGGGATTTCTATCTTTTTGTAAATTTAATTCACAAAATGTCCTAATTATCTGCAGACATATTAATAACTCTTTGAACAATATATTAATGTAGCATGCTGAAATGTGTTTTCAAAACAACAGTATGACAAGGCTTAAAAAAGCACACCCATCCATAATTCTTGTACAGTTCATATGCACATTTATTATTGGTATTGTAGATATTGTGAAAAAACACAAAGAATTCAATGTGTTGAACTCCTTCAACTGCCCACAGTTTACAAAACCTAATAGTATTGTGGGCTGCAAGAAATGGTCATTTCTTCCCCTGTGGGGAACAGCTTTTATCTATTTGTTGTCATTTCTTTAGTGAATTTGAATTAATTTTTAATAACAATTTTACTCATAAAAGGGAAGAGACAACCCACGAGAGGCCAACAATATTCTTTAGATCCTACCTTCAGAATACAACTCTGCTGCAAAAATACTAAAATAACTGTTGGAGCAGAAAATGAGGAAGAAAATTGCAGAAGAGTATCTACATTTGTGAGAGAAGGATTGAAAGCAAGGGGTTTTTTAAAGTTTTGGGGATTTTTTTTAATTTCCTCCTTATAAAATCCCAGCCTTCAAAAAAAGAATTATGTCAAAGGCATCTCCTAGGGCAAGAATAACGTGTGCCAGTACCTGAACTTGCTTCAAAAGTCTCCAGGCCTTGAAATAAAGTATCTGCAGAAATCTTTATATTGGAACTGGGAATTAGAGTGGGGAACCCCTTTCAGAAAAGAACAGAGGCAGTGAGCCTTATGAAAAGGCCATTTGAAAATAGAGGTCTGATTTCACCCATTCAGGCTGTATCCATTACATACAGCCTCCATTGATACAATCTCCCTTTTTGCTCAAGAGAAATAGCAGGAAGTACACAGCCCATGAAAAAGTCGTCTTCTTTCACTTAAGACCACTGATAGTTTGCAGATCACCTCCTGCATTTCCAGCCATGTTCTATCCACTCACAGCCCATGACAGAGAATGTGGCTGTATAGAGGTTTTAGCACCAAATACTACTGCACCCTGAGCAGATGCCTTCCATGCCACCAGCTTTTCCTATAACTTTAAATACCATTCTGCAGTTCTTTAGGAGAACGTGTTTCAGATCAGGCATGCGCCAGTGCATGGCCCCCAGACACAGAGCTGGAAAGCATTTATTTTAAGATTCCCTCTCATATTACTTGAGCCTCATAATCTGTCAGAATGAAATGTCAGATGTGAAGCTGCATCAACACCAGCATTTGTACCAAAAAGAATGAGTTATTCTTACCTTCATCTGACATTATTCCAGGTAGCTTGGCCCCTGCATTTAAAAAAAAAATAAAATTGTACAGTAAAATATACAAGCTACAGTTCTATGACATATTTATGCAAGGAATTATCCATAATTGTGTGGAGCTTTCTTGTTAACTTGGTGCACTTTCCTGTCTTTTGAAACTCCAGTTTATAAAAACAAGTAAATCCTTCTGTAAGATTACAGTTCTAGCAATAAATATTTCTTCGATTTGAACTCAATATGAATAGCAGGATGTATCGACTCAAGAGATAAACATATCTTGTTTTTCCTGGAAAAAAATTGATCTAGAAGTGTTACAAATATCTTCAGATGCCTCAGTCCTTTCTTGATATCACACAATTTGAAGGAGTGAAAAGTTTCTTCCACTCCTCCCCAGACTCCCACTATTCTCTTTTAGGATGAGATTTGCAAAGGAAAGAATAATTGAGCTCCAAGTCAAGACAGGCAGAACACATCTGCATATGCTGTTTGACTGCCCTGTCAGAGGTAAATCATTAAACTCAGCTACAGCATGCCCGGACCTACTCATCTGAGGTCCCTATATTGACGCTGATACTTCTGCTGAGTAGTTTATTTATTTTCTGCCATCATTCTGCCAGGAAAGACAAGTGCATTACCCTCAAAAAACCAAAGCAAATCAAATCAAAACAAAAACCAAAACAAAACAAAAAAAACCCAGTTGTCAGAAAACATTTAATAATCTTTCCAACTCAGTTTGTACATGGACTAAACAAGTTAAAGCTAAGTTAGCAAACCATATTCTACATTAAAACAAATGTAACCATTGCAGATTGCACCCTGGAACCTTCTTACAGAAATATTCTATTCTCAATATTCCCATATTAAATAAAAACATCCTCTTTGTGATGGGAAGTGAGCATTTTCAGTGCCACCTTACCCAATGTTAAAGCTCTTTGAAGTCTTCATTGAAGACTGGTTGTGTATGGAAAACTGAGGCATGCGTGTTGGCCTTGTAGTTTCAGGGACCTTTGAGCTATGGTTCAACAGAAAACTTCAGGACATTCTCCCTCTCAAATTGGTAGTAAACTGCATAAATCAAGTGTTGGTTGAGACTCAAAAGAAACATTCCCATGGATCCTACTACAAAAACTAAACCAAGTGCCAACCCACAAAACATGTTTATTTAAAATATTTTTTTATCCATAAATCACATTTCCTCAAAACAGATTTATCCAGCATCCACAGAGTTCCTGTTCTCCATATGGGAAAGGAAGAGAATGTGGTTTCCTGTCACACTGCACCTGTGTATTCAGGGCACAGTTGCTTCCCACAACAAATGTCTAGAATTATGCGTCCATTGAAAGAGCAGAGTCAGCATCTGAGTGAGCACTTCTCATTCTTATGCACAACACCAGGTGCAATGGAGACATGAAACGGGAAGGTATAATATGTCATCTTGCTTTCTTCGTTCTGCTGTAGCCCAGAGAGTTTCAACAAGACAACTAGTATTTCATTAAAGAATAGCAGACATATAAGTATCATCTATTCACCATGTGATCTCTCCTGGTTAATAGAATAGACAAAAGGGTCCTTGACAGTGCTTCATTTCCACGCAAAAAAAATAAACAAGGGCTTTGTTCCATGCTTGCCAGGCATTAGCACTTGGCCTCTGCAAATCCCTCCATAATTGAACACGGGCAAATATCATAAGGGAGTGAAAATAAAAATGCTCAACTGTTTTGAAGTTATTCTTCTGTAAAAATACAAGTGTTTTAATATTTAAATAAAACTGATCATTTGTGTCATTACAATGAACAGATACTGTCTCAGTCATACATCCCAGCTGAGGAAGGATTAAATCTTTTTGATTTAAACCATGATATTAAAATGACAACCGTTATTTTTTTTACACTCCTATCCTAAAACATTTATCCTTATGTTACTGACAATGGCAGCCCAAAGGACATCAAAACCTTCTTGATAGCATAGAAGGCTTTGATGCTCTCTCAAGGGTGCAGTAGCTCACAGAGAGAAGTGGAAATTCATTAATTTGTCGTCCCATTAAAAAAGGAAACCACACAACCACCCGGAGAGCACCCTGGCATTTATAACCAAAAAGGGAGAAAAGATTACTTTCATGAAGACACTTCTTGAAATAGTAGCTTATAAATATTCCAAATAAAACACAAGATGTCTGGAGGGCAGACAAATTAATGAAAACTGGTTTCCTATTGATTAGGGGACAATTGGGCAATGCAACTGTTTTTCTCCCCCCCTGCCCAGACATACACAATAAATCTGCCTTCCCCTCCTGCTTTCCATGTCTCCTGGGTTATGCACATTCCCTGGGATATCCATGTCCCCTTTTGCCTCTCCTAGCTCCCAGGAAAACAAGGCAGAGCTGCAGCTGCTCTGGAGCTGTGCCCACACTGATTGACTGGAGGGCTGCAGCTGGTCAACGCATGGAGTGCCCATGTCCTTCCCATCACCCCTCAGTGTAGGGCCCTGTTTTGGAGTCTCTCCCCCACCTACCCATTGCTTTTCATGAAATGCACAGTAACTTAAAATCTTTGTGGCTTACACTCCTTTTCAGATCTAAGATCAGCCAGCAGGTTGAAAACTTTATTACATGTAAAGAGACAGCATGATCATACATACTTCATTTCCTTAGGAAACCAGGCTAATAGAAATAATAGCAGAAAATACAACAGGTAGATCAATAACACAGCACGATGTTCAGTTTCTGTAAGTGTGAAACCCTTGTGACTATAAGGAGTTCAATCAGGACAAAAAAGAAGTGGAAAAGAGAACAAATATTTCTTCTTCAGTGCCACTGCACAGACAGAGGAGGCTCAAAAATTACCTGCAGGCCTTAACTTTGGGGACCTTTTATATTTCTTTTTATCTTAGTATATAGACTGACCTGCTCCTGTTAGCTCCCTTGTAATGTAAAACAGCACACTGCAGCCTACATGACTCACAAGCCTCACCTGGATTTCAGCTCTTTTTGCTGAAAATCCCAAGGGAAGAGAGAAGTATCTCAGTATAATCAAAGATGCTGAGGTTGCAGCCTCCAGCCTCTTTTGAGAGATGTTTTTTCTTTCTTGCTGATGTTACAAATGCTCATTTTTAATTCTTTTCCATGATGACATATTCTTTCATAGTTTATTCTTTTCCTGCTTTGTTTAGTCTTCTAATCTCACATCATAGCATAAAGGAAAAATGGATAATATAGTATTACCCAACAGAAGGCAGGCTCCTTGGGAGCCATTAAGTAAACATCAGAGTAGGAATTTTATCACTTCTACACACAGGGTTTTATTGCATTTGTGTTGGTGCATTCTTTGAATATATACATTAAAAAAAACCAACCATAGATTGGCTACGTATGTCACAGAGCTGTCTGTTGTTAAAATGGCACCTGGGCTGACTGCACTTGTTTGGTGGTACCAATACCTGCCCTGTTGCAGAGGTTGTGTAGAATCAGGCTAAAGGCAAAGCCCTGCTCCCTACACACAATGACATGGTTTTTAGTGGTGACAGCAGGTGGTCTGATGGAGATGCTTGAGTTTAGATATTAGAGATCTTGGCTGAGTCACAGGCTTTCTTTCAAGTTTATCAGGAAACAGTTTAAAAATTGGGATAAAAGACACAAAATTAAATAAAAAGTTTAATTTCTGCCCTTGCTGCCTTTGTTAACCAGGTCCTATCCAATAGACATTACCTTTTGCCACTTAGTAGCTGTCAGTTGGCTCTGTTCTACCTGAAGTCTCCAATTCTGCTATCTGAAGACAGGCCATCATTCAGGAGATGGTTCAGGCCTGCGATATAGAGTGGTCTCATATTCATATTCTTTTACTAACCTGAACATCTGTAAGGCACTAGAGATATGCTTTAACCATTGCCAACAGAACCACAACCCCTCTCTTTCTTCTCTCTCAATCACCCTAACAATTGCCAAACCTCATTACCATGAAATAAAGCAAATTCCACCAAATTCCACCCATTAGGAATGGGTATCTCAAAGAATGTAGCCCAAGTTCTCTGCTATGCATCCAGACCAAGAGTCAGCTGAAGGATAAAATGTCNNTGGGGGGGGGGGCTCAGACCCTCTTGAGAGGGCTTGGACACTCTCAAACTGTCAGGGACCCTCTGAAGACGGCAATGGGCATGTGTCTTACCACCATGTGGAAGGTGTGGTTATGCCAAGGACTTACTGACTATGCAATGAGACAACACTGTAAAAACAAAGGGACCCCCATGGAAGGAGAAGAGCTATTGCAACAGGAGGAGGAATGTTCCCCCACTGGACCTGAAGAGCTATTGCAAAACAAGAAGGAGTATTCTCCCACCAGACCTGAAGACATCAGACTGATGGGACATTGCAGAACCATGGTGGTAGCTGTTGCAACCTCTCTCTCTCTCTCTCTCTCTGTCTCTCTATCTTTTTCTTCCCCCCTTTTCTTGCACACTTGTTGTGGGCCAAATAAAGTGACTTGACACTTGACTCCATTTTGAGTCTTAATTCTGTTTCCGAGAATTGTAAAGCTGTGGTCACAATAAAACACCTAATTGGACCACACTCAGGGGTTAAGCCCAGCTGTCCCCAGCCACCCAGATCTGAGGTTGGTTTGAATGCAAGGGGGGTTAGCCTCTGCCAAATTGGTCTATCTGGCTGTAGATTGTAACAACATCTGTAGTTTGACTTCCAACAACTCCTGGTTTTCCTGGTGTATGATATTGGCCATACCAGAACCAACTGATCTCTCAGCAGCTGCCTGCAGACCTTATGGGAGCTGGAAGGTCCTGTTTCCTCTCAGCACAACCAAGAGAACTGCTATGCAGAAAGGCTTCCTCAGTTGGAGGTTCCTGAGCCCTCTACCATGACCTAAGGGCTTGCCCAAAGCTTGTAGTGATTAAGACACTCCTTTTTTCCAGTTCCAGTTACTGACAAACTTCAGCAGCAAGAATATCTCCTTCTTTATCATGCCTTGACTTCGTAGATGCTTGAACCCAAGTCTCCCTGGCATTCATCTGCCAAGATACACATCTGCACCAGACAGTCCAACTAATCCAATTCAATCTTTTCTGATTATCAACTAAACATCTTTCTCTACACTGGCACATTTGCTGAATGCTCTTAGACTCTCATCCCTTTGCTGCTCAGTCACTTTAAATCTTCCATTTTTGCACTATGCTCCTCTCAGCAATGGAATTTTAACCTAATGGAAATTTCCATGATGGGAATACTACTTTTTTTTTTTTCTTAACACTGAAGAGTGCAATTCTAAATAACAGTCATATCACTGCCTCATTAGGACAGCTGAAAAGATTTAATGGATGTTTAATAGGCTACAGTCAAGATATCTGTTCTTCAAAGAATCCTTACAAATACTGTGCATTTTAAACTGGATGCAGTTGAGTGTATGCAGTTGTGTTTTCTATGGGTAAAAAAAAAATAACAGCTGTACCTTTCATGTTTTCCTCCTCTACTTTGAATATCATATTAAAATATTTACAGCATGTCTACATCTTTCACTTAAATAACTTCAAAAATCCCTTATCATTTCAGTACCCTTGTTCTGAACTTAAGAAAGTACCTTGGATTCAGTTCCTTGCATTAAGTACCTTGCATGCAAAGCAACTGAGTTCTGCTGCAAGAGCATCTGTTCCTCTCTCTTCCTATTTGAACAGCTTATATATTTAAGACAAGATTTGACAGAATCCCAGAATCACAGACTGCCTTGGGTTGGAAGGGACCTCAAAGATCATCTAGTTCCAACACCCTGCCATGGGCAGGGACACCCTCCACTAGACCAGGTTGCCTAAAGCCCCATCCAACCTGGCCTTGAACACTGCTCAGGGAGGGGGCAGCTGCAGCTTCTCTGTCCAACCAGTGCCTCCCCAGCCTCACAGGAAAGAATTTCTTCCTTATATCTAATGAATATATTCTTTTTACCCATAGAAAATTATTACAGACCTTTTTTCAGTTTAAACCCATTACCCCTTGTCCTATCACTACACTCCCAGATAAAGAGTCCCTCTCTGTCTTTCCTGTAGGCCCCTTCAGGTACTGGAAGGCTGCAATAAGGTCTCCTTGGAACCTTTTCTTCTCCACACTGAACAAGCCCAACTCTCCCAGCCTGTCTTCATAGGAAAGGTGCTCTGATCATATTCATGGCCTTCTTCTGGACTCATTTAAAGAGCTCCATGTCTTTCTTGTACTGGGGACCCCAGAACTACATACAGCACCCCAGGTGGGGTCTCACCAGAGTCAAGTAGAGGGCAGAATCACCTCTCTTGACCCTTCTGGTGATGTTCCTTTTGATGCAGCCCAGGCCATGGCTGGCTTTCTGGGCTATAAGCATGCATTGCCAGCTCATGTTAGCTTTACATCAATCAACACTCCCAAGTCCTTCTCCTCAGGATGCTCTCAATCCATTCTGCAACCAGCCTGTAGTTGTTCTTGGGATTGCCCCCATGCGCAGGACCCTGTAATTCTTAAAGGCTATTGTAGGCAGCAAGCTAGCACAGTAGGCTGTCAGGCAGGCTAAATACAACCAGACACTTAATAGTATCTGGGGAAAATGTTGACATTTAAACAATTACATTGCTTTCCCTTTCTGTGCCCAAAAGACTTACCCAGGCGCTGCTACTGAGGTAGTCCAGACTCGTAGAACATCCAGGTTGGTTGATGCTATTAGGTTGCGTTTTGTTCTGGAGTCGGTCCAGGAAAGCATTATTTACCCTTAAAATACAACAGAAAAGAATAATGATTGAAGGTAGCTGAGTAGTTCACCAACTTTTGAATTTTAATATTCTGTGAGTAGCTTTCCCTGTTCTCAGTTCCGTACCAATCTTCCCATGTTTTTTAAACCTGTGCTGAATAACCATAGACTGGCATGAGATAGGGTGCATTTCATTTTAAGTTCACTAGGTGCATCCTTATCCTGTGATCAGTCTGCTGTGATTAAAAGGCATACCTCTGCTGCTGGGAGAAATGCATCAAAATTCTCAGTAGAAAGACGACCTGCGTGCTACCACCCACTTTATCAGAGAGGTGAGAGATTTCAACAATTCATCTTAGGTAGTCTTCCAGCCTTCAGTACACAAGAAGAGTTTCTACAAGTACTGATTTCCGAATGCCAATGAAAAAACAAAACACTTAAGCTTGTTACTAATAGAGACAATTTGTGTAGCTGACAACTTTCCCTACCATGCAGTTCAGAAATCTACTCTAGCATTTTCTCGTACTGCCTTATCGGTCTGGAAAGCATGCACACATACAAATGCACTTTTTCTTAATCTGTTTTAAATATTATCAAACCTTCTCAAAACTGTTCTTCCCTC